>JAQFYZ010000566.1:0-38797 GCA_034695085.1 Cylindroiulus punctatus | reverse complement strand
AAATATATTTCCACAATATATTTCAAAATACATTTCCCATAATATATTTCAAAATACATTTCTTTTCCATATGGGAATTCCAGAAGCATAACCCCGTATCCATGAGGAAATTCAATTTTCAAATATATTACGAAGGATGATTCGGGTTGTTCTTAGAAGAGAGACTTCAACGAATGCAACGAAATGAATTAAATCAAGGCAACCAAATATAAGGTTGTCTTTTCGAGGAAAATCGAGATTGTTCAAGCGCCCAAACTGAGATATTGCTCGACTGAACGTTTTTCCTTTTTAAGCATGGTGTTATTGTACCTTCAATTGAACCTCAACACCTCTTATCATTACTGTGCTACAATTGTAATTTGATAATGATAATGAACAAACATTATCATTGCTGTTCAAATTCCATGAGTTGTCCTCGTTTACAAGGTTAAATCTAAAATTCACTGAAATTTCTAGGTTTTCTGGAATTTTACTGTTTGGTAGTCACCATGTGTACATGTATATCTGCACCTCACTGTACCGGGAAGATGTTTTATGTTCACCTTCGTGCTTTTCGACACATATAGACAGTACATGTAAAGCAACACAAGATATGAATTGCAAATTACATTTACGCTTCCAATCTTTTCTTGACCCCTGTCTATGTTAATGTTGTAATCTGCGATGCGGTAAATAAGGGCATATTATATAACTCTCCGTTCATAGTTACTGAATAAAAGGTCCTTACAGAAAGATCTCATTCGTACAATACAAATTTCGGATGTCTGAATATATGACTCCTTCCCACCTTCTAGTAATGAACTACTGTTCACCATAGTTCAATTTTTGTTCACTTCCATAACTGTTTTGACAGCAATAAGACGCGCGAATGACTAAACAAGACAGCACAGTGTATTGATTAAAACATATCACCCCTCCACCCCCAGTCTTTTCGTCGTGACGTCAAATTCGTGGCAAATTTCCTATCAAATAGCACGGGTGATGCATGGTTTTCTTCCCTAGCCATTGACCACAAGTCATTATTCAGCTGGAGAATGAAAGCGGAATTTGTAATGAAAGGAGCAGGCCTTTAACCAACGACTGATATGATGCAGCAGAAAACATTCAAACTGCAATAATTAATAACGGCCGCAAATACCACCTTGTATTTTCACGCGTCATTGAATCGCAGCAGTTCATGTTGGTCTTTGCTCGTTGACATTTTGGGATTTGTGAAGCGTAAGCACCAACACCGACACTTTTGCAGAAAGCGCCCTCTACAAATTGAGTACATCTTTGATGGCTTTTTCTCGGTTTAACAAACAAAGCGTTATCGGGCAATTTCAACTACTTTAGGAGTTGGACGTATAGTTCGATCTGGTGGACAATGTTGTCTGTCAACAATCGATGAAAGACTAAAATATTCGGAGTGCCTAGTGCGTCATATGCTATATGCCAATGTATCATTGAATCCCAAAACAGCGTCGGATGCCATTTTGAATGTTTGTTATTCCCTAACAGAAAAATTCATTTTTAGGGAACAATGACGAACACGAATTTATTTATAGGATATACTTAGTGTCGCGCGTGGGCTGGTGTTGATGCAGGGGTATCACAACATGTCTAAAAATAAATTATTTGACATTCCTGAGTTTTCAATGACCAAGAATTTAGCCACTGAACATTATATAATAAATATAAATTAGTTCGGAGCATTTACACACACCACATCATATCTAAGCTAAATGTTAGGCTAACATCTCACCCAATGAATTCAATTCAACTCATGGCGCGAATTGACAGATTTGAGTGGGTAAATGTGAAAACATGCATGTAGTTTGAGAAGTCGGAGAAGTGTTTAAGCACTCATTTCTGCTAAATACTTTAGCATTCACGATAATTTGAAGTTCATGATTCCCACGGGAGTCATTGGCCCAGAAAGGGCTAACGACTTGAATATTATAGCGGGTTAGCTTTATACAAATTATATGTAATTTCTTACCTTATATTCGAGGTGTTTCAGTCATATCACGTATACGATGTACACTATATGCCCTGCTCCGGCATAGACGCAATGCGAAAGTGGGCTGCACCTAACAACTCGTCGGCTGGTGGTGATTTCTTTGCGGTTGGTGGATAGCTAATGAAAAGAAAATTAATTTGTAGGTTAGTTTAACCAAAAAGAAACCAAGAAAGATAAGAAAAATAAACTTAATTAACCCAACCTAACCTAAACAAAGCTAGCAATATACGCTCGGTTATGTTAATTTATTACAGCAAAATTACACCGAATTTTGCATGGTGGATATAGGCTTTCGTTTTGCTTTCCATCAGCCTTAATTCAAGGCGAGTTGAATTTAGCCTAACAAGTATCCCATGCCGCGTACATGTCCATTAATTGGCGCCTTGTTTGTCTAATGTGCTCCGTATATTAATTAATCACATGGGGGGCCGTCGCCATCTTTATCTGGTTCGGGTATTATTAAACTGAAATTATTGCCATATTTCGGTCCGTCCATAATGCATTTCGGATCGCTCTATTTTATGGGCTGCGATGGTATATATCTTGGCGTGCATAGGAGACGGTCGATGTATTGAAGGATAATCATAGGGCTGCAATAACCGCCTCGATTGCTCATTAAAAGTCACGAAACACGAGCCATTTCACGCAGGGGGGTTTATCGAAGTCCTTCCACAGATTACAACATACTGGAATTCGGATTATTGGGATCTGCCAGCGAGCAAACAGCGCGGTACTGACATCATCAAGAGTTTAGTCCTCGCTCATTCTGAAGAATTTGTCAGGCGACATTGTGTCACTTATACATCATATTTACTACACTTATATAATGCAAACCATTCACAGCGTGTTTGCAAAGCCGCATTTAAGAACAGAACATACCAGTATAACTGGCATGCAGAAACGTGCTGCGGTTCGTGTGATTTTATCAGTAACAGAATATGTTTTAGTGTTGCTTTTATATATAAATTTATATCATTATACACAAACAAAACCACCATAATTTGAAGGCAAGAATAACCAATTCCACTGCCAATTGACAAGCTATGTCCAGTCCATGGACAGAGTTGAGGCCAGCAGAGGCCCACATTTCGAAGTGGACAAACCAAAAAAACTTTTAAGAGTTGGTTTTACATGAACCACAAAATGTTTCTGTATGTCGGTTACACGTATTATATTGTCACTTTGGAAACAACCTGTAGTCGAATCGAAAGGACTTTTTGTGGATATACAACAAATTATGAACTCAAAATATGTATTTCAACCCTTCTCGTCTAGCATACAAGAATAACACCCATCCTAGTTGTTGTAATATAGCTTTGTTATTTTAGTTATTAATTTTCGATTTTTTTTCTTTTTTTTTTTTCAATCAAACACATTTTCATTCTGCCCAGTTTAGCTTAATAGCCTAATCTAAACTAACCTAAGCAATAACGTCAATTTTTAAAACGTAATTTCCTTATTTAGCTGACCAATCGCCAGGCAATTAATGTCAGCCTGCAAGCTATCAGGAGCTGTTAATTATTTTTTTAAAAATCTATTAAATGGAGTTCACTTTCGTAATAACGTCCTTAATTACGTCTGATACATCAAACACGTGAATCAGTTGCCCGGGAATGCAATTTCTCTGAAAAAGCTAGGGCTTCGACGCTTTCTTGAGTGAACTGCAAAGCAACATTAAATGTTCTAAAAATCCCTAGAAGTCCATTCAACCGGTTTTTCTTGAAACTGCGATGCTCTAAGATATCTTGCAAAAATCGATTTATGGGATGCTGAGGCGCTCTACCTTTCCGCCGCAAATACGTTTCTCATCAAATCGAGCCCAGGGTAAATATTTGCTATGGAAGCAGACATTATCCCTATCAATGCTCGCATTATCCCTATCTGCCCTTTGGATTACAAAATCCGTGTTCAATTAACTGACGTGCCGAGGACGGGGCGCCATAAAATTAAGCAGAATGGAAACAAACAAAGTAGAGTTGTTTTGAAACAACATGCGACGGTTGGCGCAGGGGGGTAATTTAACTGCATCTTATCCTCTAGGATTATACGAGTAATTTCGAATTTATATCACAATTACAGATGCGCACGAAGCAATTCATTTTGTTCTTTGCGCCGTAATTACAAGCAACTTTACACTGGATTTCTGAAGGTACTTTATCATGGTGTAATTTTCTTCAGTAACCAAAGAATAACTATTCCATAGGTTAGAAACAGGTTCGTTTTACATTTTTTTAAACCCAGCGAGCAACATGCATGGCATTCAATATTTTAAATGTTTCATAACTATTAGTTATTTTGGGGACGCGCAAACAAAAACGTTAATTTGTAATCCAACGATTGACTTTTGCTTAACCATCCCCTTCAATGTTATCCCAAGGGAATTATGCACTTTTCGCTCAAGTCCTGACTCCAATGAGTTCACAAACAACATTGCGCCCGAAGGTGGGCAATCACCGCTAGCCCACGTGATATTAAAGGTTGCCATCAGTACAATGGAGCGCGAAAAAAACAACATGCCCCGAAGTAATTTCTGTACATGTATCAACAACACCTGTTGACTCACACGATATTAATATACTGTATACACACGTGGTGATTTAAACGTGGATCGAGGTAAATTCATACGGATTCAGCCGAGAAGCAAGACTCGAAATAGGTTTGGCTAAACCCACAATATAAAGTGTGAAGAACGAACGATGAGGAAATGACGTCATAGTTACAGCCATAAAAGTCGTACGGAGGTGCGATTACGACGATTTTCATCGCCCGTGTTTACAATTACACGTGTAGATCGAATTGCGCCAACCTCGATGACATTTATATTGCTATCCCATAAAACACTCTATAAAAATTCCCATTTACATGTGATTAACAACCATGGCTAAATTTCAATAGCTTTCTATTATCCCCTCAATTCACCCCTAGAAGTCATATAAGCTCGTCGTCGCACTTCATTCTCAAGCACCGGGATATACATCTTATCGGCAACAAATTGGTTCACTTTGGAATGAACTTGGCGTTTATTTAATTGCAGATCGAGAGGAATTAAATTACCGAATTTAGAATTTGTTACGAGGAACGACTCTTAATAAATTTTACCGGCAATTACCAAATTAGTTTAGCATAGGAAATTGATGTTTGCAGTTCAAACAGGTACACAAGCACTGAATGTATATGGGGCTGTCCATAAATGACATCCAAGGTTGGAAGGGGTGAAGGGGGGGGGTCAGACAGTTCGAACGTCCGATGCTTATTTGCATGGCAAGAATTTAACAATTTCCAGAGAACCTTACTGTTCCGACCTACATGATGAAGGATTGCTCGAACATGTTGCCCTTTGGAATAGGGATTTACGCTTAATCGATTTAATGGGATAAATGCTGTGTCGGTAAAATTTGATTTGCGGTTGCTGTGAAATTCGGCGGGGACGGATTACGATTAGTGCTGGTTGCTAAATTCATCTATTCATCTTAAAACGTCGGGATCGTCAATAATTAAACACAAACATAATCCATTGAAAAATTTGCGCATTACCAATTCATTCGCTTAACCAAACGTCTTTGGGGTATCAGTGCTGTATTTAGATAAAGAGAGGCTCTAGGCTGTTCCACTTGGGAGATCAATCCAAATTCCCTAAACTCATGACTAGAGGAAGGTGGAAGTGTTTAAAAAATGTCAGCGAGTCTACACCAGAGTCAATACAGCACGTTATCACAGTGTGTGATAAACTTGAAAGGCGCCGTTAGAAGAAGCCCACTCGAAAATTGTAGCTATGAAGGAGCAGGGTGAAGGGTCAAGTAATCATTTACGTTATCAGAACAATGATTCAATCCAATAATCAATCACAAGGCCTTTTTTGTATAAAATTGAGGGCATATAGGTTGGCGTTCCCTCATAGCGCGGAAGCTGGCAGTGATTGAACATGGGCAATCGCATTTTTTGACTAGTTTAGGCCAGGTTAGGTTAGGTCAGGCACAAAAAATCAAAAAAAAAGAAAAAGAAAAAAATATATATATATAAATAAATTCCTGCAACTAGAACTGGTGTCATTCGTACACGATGTACCGTATAAGCTCATTAGACAAGTTGGGTTGACGATTTTGTGTACATCTAGCAAACATCAATGAAATCAATGAAAATGATGCGCTCCTATGTACCGTATCTGTAGAAAGTGTTTCCACTATTTATATAACGTATTTTAGTCGCCTTAACTACCCCTGTATATCTACATTGCCGCGACAAATAATCAAATCATATTTGGTACAAGTCAGGTATATCACACAAAAAAGCACAGAAAGAAAAGCAAGAAACGTAGGAAGGATAAATTTCTGCAGCTGGAGTGTGCAACGCTACTGGTGGCGCTGCAGTCAGTCACTTTCATGGCCGCGAGAGTAGGATAAAAGCCTCAAATGCAATGGGAAGCTTTTCATTTTCCCCAAATAAGCTCGTAAATGCAGGCTAATTATTATTTCAACGGTTTTGACTAACTATGTGGTACCCAATAATACTCTTTGCTGGTATTTAAAGTATTCCGTATTTATTTTTGGGTCACGAGCCTGATTTTATCTAACTTTGCTATGCTATTTGATGAAAGTATCCTACTTTCATGGGAGCTTACTCGACTGCCACTAGATGGCGACCCTTTCGCTGCACACTCCCAATAATTGAACCTGTTTTTTCGTATGGCCATGTAATGGACCACGTGGTTTTAAAGCTGGTGACGTCATCAACTGTTTGGCGCCATTTGACTCAGTTTTAAAAGTCTGCGTTTTAGTGATTTTTCAAATCAAATTACCAGCAAACTATACACATTTGAGGGCGGAAAACGATGCAATATATTACTAGGGTGATACTGTTTATAAATTTACTAGAGGTACCCGTGCAACTTCGTTTGCATGAGACCAACATTTCATTTAATGTAATCAAACGTCAAATGTACAAAAGAATGTAAGTCACAGATCCAAATGCATGATCTTTGTTCCATTTCTGAGTTGTGATGCTTGATATACGCTTTGTTTATTCTACTGTGCTTTTTGTACATGCAAGCAACATTTCAAGGGTCTAACTACATGTATAATGGTTTGGGAGATGTATTGGGAGTGTGCAACGCCACTGGTGGCGCTGCAGTCAGCCACTTTCATGGCCGCTGGAGTAGGATAAAAGCCTCAAATGCAATGGCAAGTTTTTCATTTTCCCCAAATAAGCTCGTAAAGGCAGGCTAATTATTATTTTAACGGGTTTGACTAACTCTGTATTACGTACCCAATACTACTCTTGGTTGGTATTTAAAGCATTCCGTATTTATTTTTGGGCCACGAGCCTGATTTTATCGAACTTCGCCATGTTATTTGATGAAAGGATCCAACTTTCATCGGAGCTTACTCGACTGCCACTAGATGGCGACCCTTTCGCTGCACACTCCCAATTTACCCACCCCTTTTGTTTAACCCCTTTGCGGGGGTGGGTAATACGAAAAAAACACTTTGTTGGAAATGTTTTTGGCACCAAACGAAAACACTTGGAAATGTGAAGGTTGTAGCCCTAACGGTTTGGGAGATATGCATGTAATTACCCCTCTTTTAAAACCCCTTCGAGGGGGACTACGAAAAAATCCTTTCTTAGTGGGTGGTTTTGGCACCCAGGGAAGGTACATGCAAAATTTTAAGGTTCTAGCCCTTACGGGTTGGGCTTTGCGTTGATTGTCAGTCAGTCAGTCAGGTTGTCTTTTTATATACATGTATACACATTTATATCTCGCATTTTGGAAACTTGTGCAATTTCCCTATTGAGCGAGTCTGCCAACGACATGTATGTCCTGACATCGGATGAAATGCGCTGCATCTTTTCAGTTTTCTGAATGCTGAAGTCAATATCTGCCAATCCGCAATTATTTAGTAGAATCACTCATGAGGAACCGTCCACAAATGACGTAAACGTGCATAATCCAATTTCGACTTCCTTCCCCGACACCGGTGCTTTTAAAGCGAAACCACTCGCAAATGACGTCAATGTTCTCAAAAAATTAATATGAAATATGAGATGCGCCATTTATGCAACGTGCTTAAAATTCGATTAAACGAAAGCAGAATATTTGTTATTCGGTCTAAATATGCAGTGTCCAAATATTCAATGTTATCGTGCAGGTTTTCGTCACATGCTCAGTCAAACTTCACTAGTATAACGCCCAGCTTCCAAAACGATTTTCCTTCATTACTGAAAAACTACTCATTTGGCAATGTTTCATATAATTCGGGTAAAATATTCATGTTTTATGGAGCGATGGTTAACGAAAAATGGATGGTGACGGTTTTTTGCATGATCCCTGAAATGATTTACTCTAACAGCACATACTTGTCAGACAATTTTGGATATGTAACACTGACTGGTCACTTTCGTCAAATAATTTCTTATTCAAATATTTTGAAGGTGAATTTTCATGTGTATTGCGAAGTTTGTCGTTACCCAAAGAAAGACCACTTTTACTCAATTTTCTGTAATTTACCCAAGTTTGAGAAGCAGAAATTTAACATTGCATCACGTAATTTTAAGAAAACATCGAGTCAACTTGAAATTGAAAAACCTTCATTCGAATGGCTTCTTTGGTTTCAAATTTCGTTATTAGTAGAATTGCATCAATCAGAATTCTTACAAAATCTGGTCGGCTGAACGACTTCTTACTTTTCGTCCAGTTAAGGAAAGCAATTGTTTGATGAAAGTGCACAGACATGTACCTATTCCTTATTCCTTTAAGACATGCAATTTTACTAGTGCTGCAACATTTAACACAAAAAAGTCTTCACGTCATGAAGTATTGTTAAATTTGCATTTTTTTCTTATACTGCATAATTTGATGTTACAGGATGTCAATCATGAATAACATCCAACGTGCATTCGATGGTACAACTGGATGCATAGACATGTTTTAATTCTGAATAAGAGCAGCTCCAAACAGATGCAAGCCCTTTTGTTATCTTTTTCGATCTGCTTTGACCTGGATGTAGCTCCAGGGCTTAGGTTTCCTTTCCATGATCAATTTTGGTTATCGGAAAGCTGGATATTTGGCATAGATGGCTGCGTAAGAATGCTTATATCAAAGTAAACAGAATGCATTTGTAAAGTTTCAATCGCAATTTTGCGTAGCGGTCTCTTCGAATCCACGAGTTCGCAAAGATTTGATGCAAATAAATGCGCACAAATACATCGTGAGCAAACAGAATTAAGCGCAACGAAATATCGCTCCAAATCATATACATGTACATGTAGCCTGTGATATTCGATATCTGGGTCATGCATTCTAGAAGACCCAATAAACTAATCGTTATACCGGTAGAATAAACATAAATATAAAAATTACACTATGCTCGGCTTACCTTACATACTACCTCATCTCTGTATATACATGTACATGTATACCGGTAGAACTACTGTATACTGTATGTGTAACACGAAATCGGGGTCTCTATTCAGTCGTAAGACATAGAGTACAGTAATTACATGTTGTATTTATAGAATAGACTGATGAAGTGAAACCTCATGGATAAATCTAGTTGCAACCAGGAAATGAACGTGCTTCTTGCAAGCCAGAATAAATGAAACTTCAACATGTTTTTATGTAAAAATGGAACTTTATTGCAAGTAACATTTTGATAGGTCGGTGGGCATACATTTTTGATAGTAAACATCATTATAAAATTCAGTAATTGACGTTAAACAACAGTGATGTTTTAACTTTTTGGTTTCCCTAAAAAGTCGTGTTAGTTAAAATATTAGGAAATACTGTCATATTTTGATTATTGGTCAAATGATCTATCGCATTCTGTCAGTCGGAATTTTATAAAGAATGGCATGAAATATGGCAAGTTGAAACGGGACTTAACCTTTGTATACTCTGATTAAAAGAGTACTAAATTTCAAGTGTCGGAGTATTATTTAACTTCATAAATTCTACTCTCATACTTCTAAAACTCTAGTCATAAATCCTAACTTAAAATTATGTCTTTACCTCAATTTATACGATTTTCGTTCAACCGACAATATCGAACGAGCAAGACTGTATAAATTCTTCAACGTCATTCTTTATTTGTGAGGAGGAAGCTATAGTCGTCCCGGCAAAAGAACGAAAACATGGCGTCGTTCAGACCAATAGGATGCAATTTCCTGTTTGCGTTTTGTCCATCCTGCGTACGAAAACATTAACTTACCAAATTGTCTTATTTTTTGGTATGCTGCAAACTTTGGTAAGCGTGTATTGCGCCTAAAGATTTTGCTTAATAACGCCATCTATAGGGTCATTATTTAGCAACTCAAATGAAAATGCAAAGTGGCGCCCCCTGTAATCGACCGTTATTTTCTTTTATTTGCGGATGTCAATTTTAATGAAATGAGTAGCTAATTTGGGATTCAACTAATAGTGTAGGCCTCGCCTAATATGTTCATGCTTGTTTCGGCATGAAAACTGCCTCAAAAGGGCTTTTTCGATGCGTTTTCAATGACCGCGATATGGATGCGCAATAGAACCCATTATACCGATAATGTGTCTTTTGCGCATTCCTCCACACGTGACTGAACATAACCAATGAGAGTGAAGAATCTGTTTCGTATCTAATATGAACTGTTCCATATCATGGTCAAATCCGTTCACCAAACATTGCCTCTACTTTGGTGAGGAATGCAGTCTTTGGTGGTGCTGCGCTAAGTGTCTATATACATATACATGAGTATGGCAGCCATTTTCCTTTTATCGCTGATACTCCAGAAACAGTACATCGATCAGCCGAATCTCTCTGATTGGCTGTAAATTTTTTCGTTCTTTTGCCGAGACGACTATAACCCGAATTAAGCTACATGTACACTTTACGTTATTCAAGAGTTTTAAAAGATTTTTATTACCCAATTTATATTTCATTGGACGACAGCCATGATATACATTGTAAGTACACATGATGTAGTAAGCGGTTATAGCTTTGGTATATCAAAGAATTATGTTACACGAAGGAAATCTCGACAAAAGGGCAGTGCTCCACGTCGGTGGGTCTGATGGCGTGCAGGTGTTCTTGCACCACAAAGTGGAGCTGGAACTGCTTCCGGCCAGGGTAGAACATGGGGAAGGCGTTCATCTTGTAGGCGTTTCTTCTTGTGCAGTCCACGTAGGACGTGTTGGATTGGGACTGACCGAACTCGTTGAGCCAGACCAGGCGACAGTAGACGTCGTAGCTGTCCAGCAGCTCTGGGTCACCACCTGTCCAGGTCATCACGCAGGACACCTTCATCATGGACGATGACGAGATACGGTCCACGGCCACGTGGGAACAGGCCACGTGCAACTCGTGATGTTCTAGCAACATTTGCACCGGAAGGATCTGTTGGACAAAAATTGAAATTTAGTTCGGAAATCGATTTCACGATGTGGGTTGTCCGACATGGTATCCGGACTTTTTTCCCCAACATTTTTCCCCAGGACACTTTTTCCCAGACTTTTCCCAAAGACAGTTTTTCCTGGGGATATTGTTGTCATGCTGACAAAGAGGTCTTTGATAAAAATGTCCTGTATGTATTGCAAATATGCTAAATCCTGTATGTTGGCATGGATCGGTTTTATTTGCTAAGTCAAAGGGCTCGACGTTTCAGTAAGATTCTAATTAGAAGAAACAAATTACTTAGATTTAAATTAAATACGAGATGAGTAGTTCGAATCTGATAAGCACATAAGTTGAAATGTTGCATTAGGTTATAGGCATGTTTGCTATGAACGTTCATAATATTTAAGTTAACATTATACAGTGTATAAATAGGCAATTTTGTTATTAAGTTTTTTTTATACAGTAATTGGAGTTAAGCGCCATATCAGAGCACTATATATTGTGCATTTAGCTAAGTTAGCTTTAAAAGTAATTATCATCGAATTATATCGAGATTGTGCCCAACGAACTCAACAAATTGTTGAGAAGTATGACGAAACGGAGCTTATGGATTACTTGAGGCATAACACACAATTTGAATTTCTAAATCGTTTTGGTTAAGACCATTTTTACCATGCTTATATATATGATTTTCATCTTTTGTTTTATACTATTTTTTTAATTATATGTGCGATTTTTTAATAAAAGGTAGGCAGTTTTAAAAAGGGAACGCGTATACCACGTGGAAAATTTAAGGTAAAATGAATGGGGAAAATGTCAAGGAAAAAATGTATGATGGAAAAAATTTTCTTGGGAAAAATATCCAGGAAAAAATGTCTGGGGGAAAAATACCCTAGAACCATCTGACACAGTTCCGCCTCTAAAGGTCGACTACATCGAGTTCCGTGACACGAAACTAATGTATCGCATTTCGACAAAAATTGAATATTAATATGAATTTATGGTTGGCGATGAAAGGCAACAAGCAGCGCGTCAACAAACCCAGCCTTTGAAAATCGAAAGCGAATTAATACCCAAATGTCTTCCATGCAGATTGGAATGCAACGGTGCGTTGCTGAAATGCACGGTCGATTGAACAACCCTATACGTTCTTAATTACTTTTAATTGTCCCGGCTGGGCTGATAAATGAGCGATTACTGGGAATTTTAATTTAAGTTGCAGACAAATGATCAGATTTTGCGAACAGCGGTGGCGGCTTTCTAAGGAAGGATTTGTGGGGGTAGACTAAGCCCATAAATCGGCAACCAAGAATGTGATACATGTAGAAGTTAATCGGACTTCAATCTCTTGATTAGGTATAATGTATTTTTGGGGGCTGAAGGTGTTTTATTTCCGCGCGTTGGATTGAAAGCCAACTTTTAGGGGTTGCTTTTGCTTATTTTGTGTTATGCAGTGAAGCTTAGCATGTTCTAGCAAATATTGCAAGTTTTGAAAAAAAAATTACGAAATACGTCCTATCACATCAAAAGTAGTGAAATTAATGTCATTCTGAGTCATTTGAAAATGTTTCGTCGTCAAACTTTGAAAGTGCAGGGTGATCATAAAATCCTACCCACATTACAAAAATAATTTTAAAAAACACAGTTAACGGACCAAATTATGTAAAAAGGCAAATGTGATACATGTAGAAGTTAATCGGACTTCAATCTCTTGATTAGGTATAATGTATTTTTTGAGGCGGAAGGTGTTTTATTTCTGCGCGTTGGATTGAAAGCCAACTTTTAGGGGTTGCTTTCGCTTATTTTGTGTTATGCAGTGAAGCTTAGCATGTTCTAGCAAATATTGCTATAGCAAGTTTTTTTTTAAAAATTACGAAATACGTCCTATACATCACATGTAGTGATATTAACGTCATTCTGAGTCATTTAAAAATGTTTCGTAGTCAAACTTTGAGAATGCAGGGTGATCATAAAATCTTACTCTCATTACAAAAATCATTTTAAAAAACTTAATTAACTGACCAAATTATGGAAAAAGGCAAATGAACTCGTGACATCTATAATGAGGATAGGACTTATTAATCACTATAGATGAACCTAGTCCATGCACTGTACATGTATTTTCAGTTTGTGAGTACGAGCATTGAAAGAAAGTGACTTCGTAATTCGTTTCCAATGCATTTTAGTTATACATGTATTTGCAATTGCGTATTCTTATCAGAAATTGCAATTCGCGACAAAGATATAATAGCAATTTGTTCATGATGATGGAGATGAAAATTGGAGACCATGTCGTAACGGTCAGATAATTGTATAAGCGCATATGTGTCGGCCTTCATAAAATTACTTTAGTAATGACGTTAACAGGCCTCGAATGACCGTTGCTTCAAATTTATGGCACCCTGTATGGATCATGATGTCGTCTACTGACCTTTAAAAAGAAGGCGCCTTGTTACTTATTTCTATTACCCGAGGAAATCTGTTCATTTTTAGCCCATCTCTAGGGATGATAAACAAGGAGAAACTTGTTACGAACAAAAAGACGAAATCCTTTTTCGTTGACCACACTTTCACTTTTCTTTTCAATTTCAAACTCCAAAATCAATGGCTTTTTACTTGATCCTTAGTGGTGGGCGAAAAGCTCCATGAAAGGAAAAACCTCGACAGGAGCGTACATTAACCGAAACACGGGGTACACTAACTGCATCGACAGTGTGTCAAATCAGGGATAAGCTGGTCCCTTGAACGTCAAACAAAGGACATTAGGACAAAGCGAGGGCACTCACGGAACATGGGAGAGATAGATTTTCTCGGAGAACATGAATTTCAAATTATTCCACGGTGCAAAGTGCTTGTCAATGTGCGTTGCATTAGCTTTCGCCTACAATTTATTGTCCGAAAAATCCAGGTTAAAATCGAGATACGATGTCTGTCTGATGCCGAATTTTTAAGGTTGTATTGCACATGGCAGTATTGCACTTTAATTAAGAGGCCCTAGAGATCCCAAGATGCCATAGAGCACGTGGACTATAAAAACAGTCAGCTGTCACGTTTTCTAAACAGGCTTCTTGCAGACAAGAAAATCCTACAACTTCACTTTGAAGTTCGTGATGTTAATGACTTGCCATTTTCCCCGAAGTAGCTAATCGCATTCATGGTGAGCGTAAATTTCACAAAAAGTGCAGACTGTTTCTGTGGTTTTTTTTTCGGAGTTTGAATTTGCTCCCATGTACCACAGCGTTGATTCGCTGAATGTCACGTGCCGATGCTCAAAGAGGCTGCGATCGTGGCAACCATGGCAACTGTATAACAATGTTGAAATTTTATATATATAGGAAGGCGCTCTACATGCATATTGCAAAAAAACATCTCAAACGCATTTTTTTTGCTGGGTGGCGTAAAATGTCAATATCTCGCCAAATTTGCAGTTGTCCCACACTGTAAACCGTAAAAGTACAAATGCAGTTTTTGTGGGGTACAAATGTACATTTGCACCCCATATATAACGCATGCACCCAAAGGGATGAAATGATTTAAATATTTGTACCTCAAGGTACAATGTACCCCTTGGAACACATGTCAAGGGTACACATGCGATGAACATAATGTAAGCCAGTGGCGGATCCAGGGTGGGGTTCCGGGGGTCAGGACCCCGTTTGGCAAAATAGAAAATTTACACTAGATAGATTGGAACCAAAAAATAAAAATTCATACTAGATAGAATGGTTAATAAATCGAAAATTTTTGCAAAAAAGTGAACTAATCTTGCAAATTTTTTGCAAAAAAATGCAAAAAAGTAAACGGGTTTTACAAATTTTTTGCAAAAAAAATGCAAAAAAGTGAGCTGGTTTTGTAAAATTTTTGGCAAAAAATGAACAACTTTTGAATAATGTTTTTAAAAAAAATGCAAAAATTAACTAGTTTTTGCAAATATTGTTTTAAACATATATATTTAGGCTTCCATATACATACATGTGCTCACTTCAGACTTGAAAAGAGGTCATGTCATGTCTTAAATTACCGTTTCGATTATATAATGGTAGAATTTTGGTGACGGACCCCGTTTGAAAAAAAAGCTGGATCCGCCCCTGTAAGCTTATGTACCCATAGGGTGTGTATAGTTTCAAAACATTTGTACCCTTAAGGTTTTTTTTGTACTTTTTCCGTTTAGAGTGCAAGTAAGATTAACACTAGCTGTTTTTTTTGCGGGGAAATTAATTATAACGAAATTACTGTAATTTTTTAAAAGGTCATTTTTATAGGGATGTACATGTAAAGTAACCTAATCTGCATTTCCGACGTTTTTCAAATATTCAACAAAATTCTGCAACTAGGCCAGTCGCAGTAAGGCAGTAACGTTAGATTCGTAATGCACTTAGCATGGAGAAAAAAACATCATTTGTTCATAGATAACGTTGAACGAATTTGTTTTGGCTTTCTTCGAATTCAAGTGTTCAATTTAGCGTTGGCCAACAATGATTTTGTCAACTGCATGGATGGCTTTGGTTTCAAATGCAGAACGCTGTTGCCGTATGTGTCCATGACCCCCGTGGCCTTATCCGAGAAAAACTGCCTGCGATTAATAATACATTAATTGATAAGCGAGATTCCATCAGTTTCTCTTAAAGCCTTGTAGGCCGTTGATGGTATCGGTAAATGAGATTCGGACCGGTGACATATTTTGTGCGCGTCATTAAAAGTAAATCATTAGCGATAGTTAAACACGTGGATGTAAATCCCCTTTTATCTAATCGGCGTGTGCTGACGCCAAAATTCCTGCACTGAAATTGGAGCGCTCGTTATTTCCAGGCAAAGGGCCCGGATGAGAAACACGGGCGTTTATCGATTGGTTCGAATGAACTCGAAGGCAAAGCCTTTAAACCCACAACTCCACTAGCCCACTGGCATAAATAACGCCATTAGAAGTTGTTGCTCAGACCGTGGAAACTAAAAGGATGAAAAGTTTGACAACCGAATGGAAATTCGTGAAAACTTGGCTCTGCTCAAGAAGCGATAAACGTTCATTCGTGTACCGAACCGATATCCCCGCACCATCATTTAAATTGTATGCAAATGCACCGAGCGTCTTTTTATTTGCCTGATCAATGTTAAGTACATGCATGCGTTTTTCGAAGCGAGCTATAGCAACCTCCACAAGAAAAAGAAAAAATGGCGTCAGTTCAACCAATAGGATGCCATTTCCTGTTTGCGATTCGTTCATCCTATCGCCAGCAAACAGCGTTACTGAGCGGAGGTCATAGTCGTCCCAATATAACTGCGAAAATTTCGACAGCCAATCAGAGAGAATCGGCTTATCGATAGGTTCGTCCTGGCTATTCAGACCCTATAACAGTTGGAGAAAAGAAAATGGCTGCTAGAACCTTACTTGCCGTGGTGAACGAAGCATGTGTAAGCTCGGTACCTTGAACGCTCGTGGGCCACGAACGAGCCAATCAACCCACACGTGCAAGCCTGGTCTGCCTCAGTTATCGGAGTTTTACGGAGGGCTCATGAACGAGCCAATAAGCCTCATGTGCGATCCTGGGCCGATCACTGCAGGGCTGGCCTCTTATTGGCCGAAAGTGCTTTCTGGCAGTGGGCACCACTTTAGGCTCCTCCCTCTCACCAGCCTCCGCTCAGTGGCGCTGTTTGAGGCGACCCGGATGGATGAATCGCAAACAGGAAATGGCATCCTATTGGTCTGAACGACGCCATTTTTTTCGCAGTCATCTTGGGACAACTATAGAGAGAGGGTGCCTTAACGGGTGTCCACTGCCAGAAGCGGTTTAGAGAATTAGAGGTCGGCCCAGGGTCGCACATGCAGCTTATTGGCTCGTTCTTGAGCCCTATGTAGGACTCCGATCAATGAGGAGGACCAGGGTCGCACATACGGCTTATTGGCTACCGAGCGTTCACGGATCAGAGCTAATGTATATTTCGTTCACCATGGCAAGTATGGCTATGACAGCCATTTTTCTTTCACCAACTATTATAGGTTTAGAATAGCCTGGACAAACCTATCGATAAGCGGAATCCCTCTGACTGACTGTCAGAATTTTCATTTTTCGTTGAGGCGACTATAGGCTACCAAATGCAGCAAATGCTTTGTTACCTAAATCCCATATTAAGCTCTGTTCAAATGAAGATGACGTCAACGTCCAAAGTGGTTGGCTCTGAAGCACTTGATGCCACAGGAGCAGTTTACCTGCTTTTGGTGTAAGCTTTTGGCCGGGCATCCCACATTCAGTTTAAGCCAGCTTGTCAACCTCTTGGTTGTGTGCCAGCTAACTCTTTAGCTATTATCTTTAAAACAGTGCTGCGTTAACCGTTTATTAAGCTCTACTAATGACCTCTTCGAAATATCAGCTTTTTGAAGAGAGCATCTGTTTTGCTTTTGAACTGCTCTGCTGGTTGCATGAATTTAACTGGTGAATATAAACTTAATTGAAGTGTTCCATGGGATTTATCAGAAATGGGGTCTGTGAGAAAATTAACAAAATGGTGCAACATGGACCATAAGGCATCATATGTTAATGCAATATTTATTTGATACGTTAGGCATTGAGCATGGAGTAATATTATTGAGGTGCACTTTTGAATAATGTTAGCCTTGGCTGATGCATCATGTTATAGAACTAACTACGGTGTACTTTTGCATTTTTGTTTTTGGACTCAGATCCTTTTGAATTTAAAATCAATATTTTTATGTGGATTTTTTTAAACTTATATCGGGATCATCCTGCATAAAACTGTTTAGCTGAAACAAATTTATATTATTACTCATTAAAACAAATCACAAGTTCCAAGATGATAACTTTAGATAGTTATGGTAATAAGTTATCCATGCAACTTTCATTTCAACTGGTGCACAGTTTTAGAAATTTGGAGAAAAGAAAATTTGGGAAATCATCCATTGCTGTTAAAACGTTGGCTTCAAATCGTACAATCGCGATTAATAGAGCAGCTTTAAATTTAATATATATAATATCCTTCCTGTGTTTACAACAAAAGCCGCAGAAAATTCCCCAAATGTTTAATGGACAACGCATAATCCCGAGTGCTAAATGTTTAGCTGACAAATGTAATTAAATCTGACTTTTTAATTTCCACTCGCTCTTCAAAAGATTGATGAGAGCATCAATTTGAATAAATTTTACATAGCAAATATTAGTGCGTCCTCCTTCTAAAGCTAATAAGCTAACCGCGATCACTGCAGCTGCCTAAAACAAAGCCGTAATGAGGGAATTAATTAGCTAACTGAAGGGCTTTGAGACTAATTTTCTCTCCGGGCTTCAATAGAATTTCCACGAATGTCATACAACCTTAATTGCTTATTTTCTGTTGCCAATATTGCTATAACAAAAAAACCTTTAATATCAAAACGCTATGCACATAAATATAACGATGTTAAACAAAGTTTGGCCAGAATGATATGAGAAAAGCAATTTTGAAACTATGCCTGTAGCATAGAGTGCTTGCCCAAGATATTGAAGTCTGAAAAAGCAATTTTCGGATTGACGGGTTCAAAATATTTCGTTCTTTCAAACAAAATCCGGATAATATTCTTTCGGATATATACTGTATATACTACGGATTATGCCTGGCTACTTTTAAGTGCCTTGTTACTCTAGATTATAAGAATGAAACCTGAGCTCAATTCCACAAAGGTATGGAAAGATATGGAATAATACTTGCACATAGAGCAAATTGTTTTACAAGACCAAACTTTCTACACGTGTAGAATAACAAATAATACAGTACAAGTTCCTAAGTTGTGCACTAATACGTACATGTAAACTTGCGTGCAATAGACTTGCAAACCACGTATTAGTTACTGTATGCCTGGCAAACCAGGTCTTCCTAATTAAAATCAGGTTAAGTCATAACTTCCCTTAAATCCATACTAAACCGACTTTAACTCGTCTTGAGTCACGATTTAGGATATGTGAAGGCACCTATAGGGAAGCATAATCCAAAGCAATGGTTCAATCATGGTAAGTCCGATGTAACAGGACTTAACATGATTTAAATCAAGAAGATTTATTTGGTGTGTATGGGACCTTAAATTTACTGTACATTAAGACTCATTGAAAGTGCGTTGTGACTTTGGGGACACCCAGCATAAAATTTCCAGAACCAATTTCTCCTTTCCCAATCAACATATGAAAATAATTTTTTTGTTAACATTGACAGGAACTTACGTTTTTTGGCATGCGCTGTTGAAAACTTATGGAAATGTATAAGATATACAATTCTATGTTTGACCTTTTAATTTTGCTTTATGGGCGATAGATGGCAGCACTTGCCATCTTAACGGGAATATAAGAGATTTACTCTCGTTGGCAAAATAAAGAAAATCTGGAAAAATTCTAAAAACGAAATGTCTTTTCATTTTATATAGCGCAGGAACTTACTATCAATATAAACATTGAATTAAAACATTTAGTTTCATTTGAAATTATCATATGTCCAAAATTATCAAAATTTGCAAAAAATCACTTTCAATTGGCCTTAATGTACATGTACTAATTTAAATACTCATGCTAGCATGCTATAGTCGTCTCGGCAAAAGAACGAAAAATTTTACAGCCAATCCGAGAGATTCGGTTGATCGATGTTCTGTTTCAGGAGTTTCGGCGGTACAAGGAAAATGGCTGCCATGCTCGATATACATTACAGGAAGGACGAATCGCAAACAGGAAATTAAATCCTTTGGTCTGAACGACGCCATTTTTTCGTTCTTTTGCCGTGACGACTATAGCATATATGTGAGGTGAAACTACATGTATAATATGCAGCAATATCCGAAAAATGGATATGAAATTAAAATTCGTGGCAAATCAAACCTAACCACGCAAATCATTTTATGATTTGGGGCTTGATTTACAGGGGATTTCAGTGCTTACACCGAGTTAATAAAATGTGCATTTGTCATGATTTGTATTTCAACGTTTCGAGTCGAGAAATCACAGTTTTCAGGCTTGTGCGAAATCCATCGGATGCAAGTAATGAATCAAAATCGATGTTGATCTCACTAGCTAGGCAGCATCACACTGTCGATGCCTATGGCACGTTCACGTTTAGATTTGGCTTCAAATGCTGTCTCTCAACGAGAAAGTAAGAGGGTGGGGATTGGCATTATTAGAGTGGATTCAGTGACCCAGATCCAACATCAAAGTGTATCTCGGTCGCAACAGTGAAATAAGCGCAACATCGCAATTTTATTTGCATTCGAGTCAGGCTCTAAAAACTAATGGAGATGCAGCTTAGCTTCACTTTTTCCGCCTATGATCGTCAGTCACACCCAGTTTGAAATTCGTTGGGAATTACTTTGTTGTCCCGCAAACCACTTGGCTCATTAATCAATGTGGGAGTACACCTATGCACGTTGGTGCTCACACAATGTAGACTCGATTTAAGTCTGCAAAATGTGTGAAGGTGTTTCGCGTTGCAGTAATTCCCCAGGTGGTGCTAAATATTTCCTGGGTTTCTCCGTTAAATTTAATCCCATTTTGTGGCTTTCCTGATTTTCTTAAGCGCAGTTTAAACTATTAATTTTGGCCAGTCGCAGGGACTTGACTACAGCTGAACTATGCTGGTGTAAGCAGCGCAATTGTCGTAAAATACAATGCCAGCAACTTCATATTGAAGAGCTGTCAACTAACGTTTAAGTACATCGGTTAGATTATGTTTAAATAGCTGTAATAAAACATGCTCCTTGTCAAGTATCAATGTGGATCCGGATCGAGCAGCCCACGTTAAATAACTGTAAATTTCCGTGTTTATATATATACGTACATGTATATGTGTATTTGTGTTATTTTGTGTGTATTTATGTATTTTTTGTGTGTATTTATGTGTTTTTTGTGTGTATTTATGTGTTTTGTGTGTGTATTTATGTGTTTTTTGTGTGTATTTATGTGGTTTTTTTTGTGTGTATTTATGTGGTTTTTTTTGTGTGTATTTATGTGGTTTTTTTTGTGTGATTTATATACATATACATACACACATATAAATTTCATTTCATCATATGAAACCGCATAGTCTGATCTGTAATATAAATCCCATATGTTTTTATTTCTAAACCCATGCATAGTGGATAGATTTGACCCTGCTCCAAATGCTCACAAATCTGTCCTAGCTGTCGTAATTTATCCCTTTTGTTTTCTCGAGTGTGGTTAACATAACCTAACTTAAAACAACATCAAATGTTACATCATTATTTAGCTGCCCTACCGCCAGGCAATCACTGCCAGCCTACGAGTTGTTAGGATAAGCTCACTTTCAGACTGTGTCAATATGAAGGGATGAAATTTATAGTGGCGCAAGTCAATTTTTTTCAGTTTTTGAGTAAAGTGCAAAAACGTATTTTAGATTGTAAGAAAATGTGTATTGTTTGAATGCCAGAACTTTTGTATACCGCTTCAGTACAGGAGTAACTGCTGATTTGGTTTAAGACCTGTCTCATAAATCAAAATTTTTAAATAAAATATATATTTTTAGTAAGATTTTTAATGCGAGATCCTCAGCTAATAAGATGAGATACAATGCGTTGAACATGCGAATATTTCAGATAATTTTTTATTTGTGTTAATGTCCATTATTGATATTTTATGACTGAATTTGATAACATTTTTAATCTGCAGAAGTGAATTGAACGTCTATTACATTAATTTTGTTTATAGGCAAGGTATTTTCTTCCTTGGTAATTGGAATTTCAAAATGAGATTGGACGTGTTATTGATTTGCTTATCTAAGTTCAGTTGAGGATTTTCTTCTTCTCGCGCTTCTCACAAACGAATTAATTTTTTATTTCTGTCTTACTTAAAAAGAATTTAAATTGCGTCCGCCAAATAAAGCATTTGAGCAGCTTTACAGATTATTTCACATTTACACGTTTCTTTTCTGGCGCTTGGACATGGTATCCGGTATACCAATCAACATTCACTTAACGTGTAAGTTTAGTGTTTGTGTTAATGTCCATTATTGATATTTTATGACTGAAATTGATAACATTTTTAATCTGCAGAAAGCATATTTACATTTCCAGTACAACTTTGGTTTTGCATGCTCGCATTCGGTAGACTCTTCGCAGTCGTAAACCCAAATCAATGATGCCTTTAATACGTTGAATTTAATATTTCATTATTAAATAGCGTTTCATATACTGTAGAAAAGGAAATCGTGCCATAGCTTTGCAGTATTCTGACCTCCCCTGCCACGCATCAATATTCATATTTCGGTTGAATGAAATGCTGATCATAAAACCAAATGCTTTCGCTGCAATATGAATTAGTTTACTGCCGAATTTACCATAAAAGACAGCTTGCGTCGACTTTGGGTATGCTATGCAGCCTCACCTGCATACGGTTCATTCATATACAGTACGAAATACATAAAGAAGCTCATTAAGCTCAGTGAATCATGCTCCCTAATTTCCAATTACATCCCTAAGCGTTAATTAACAGAACCGTCGTAAATCAATGCAATAATTGGAAGGTTCGTTGCAGGTCTTGCATCGAAATTCCGTGCCTCTGATTTTATGAGTAATAAAGCATTGTGCGCCAACTGGCCTTTGCCTTAAGACATTGCCAGCAAATGGTGCGAATAACATAACAGTAATTTAATAACAGTAACAGAAATACGCCTGATAAGGTAAACACTAATAATGGCCTAACATTTTCGCCAAATATCGTATGCGTACCACACCCCAGGGCAGAGGATGCCGATGGTCAGTGAATATATGGGAATGGCTGAGCCAATTCCCACTAAAGGCAATGTTTCTCAAAGGTTGAAGGGCAAGTTGCTTCGCAGAACATGAGATGCAAGACAGTTTGCAATCGAGACAATGGTAGGGCCGATTTTTTGTAGCTAATGTCTGAAGTATTTCCATTAGAAGCTGTATAATAATGCACCCAGAGACCTGACCCCATGAAAACACAATACATTATTGCAATAAATGATCACATAGATGGATCCAGAAACAAGTTGGGGACTCTCTACAATAATGTCATTTTATTTTACTTTATTTTATTCCGAAGTTAATTTAGATAAATACTATTACAGGGCGTGCGCCATGGCAAATGTTTTTGAAAAATTGTCCATAAAATAATAATTGAGTTTAGTGCACTTTCTTAAATTCATAAACTTCAATGAAAAAAAATTGTTAACGCATGATTTTTGGATATAAAAGTTTTCAATTTTCATTATTTCAGTATTTCGGTTTTCTTATCCAATGACACCGATTTTAATAGCGCAATATCATGCTGTTGTAATCATTTAGGACCCTTCAAACCAACAAATAGGGTCCTTACCGCTTGGTATTACCTATCATTAAATTCACCCATAGAGTACAACAAGTATAGTGAACATTTCTTTTATTTCGATCCTGATTCTCTTTATGATTTTAATCTTATGGTGCAGTATCTGCCAATAATGTCATTTTATTTTACTTTATTTTATTCCGAAGTTAATTTAGATAAATACTATTACAAAGCGTGCGCCATGGCAAATGTTTTTGAAAAATTGTCCATAAAATAATAATTGAGTTTAGTGCACTTTCTTAAATTCATAAACTTCAATGAAAAAAAATTGTTAACGCATGATTTTTGGATATAAAAGTTTTCAATTTTCATTATTTCAGTATTTCGGTTTTCTTATCCAATGACACCGATTTTAATAGCGCAATATCATGCTGTTGTAATCATTTAGGACCCTTCAAACCAACAAATAGGGTCCTTACCGCTTGGTATTACCTATCATTAAATTCACCCATAGAGTACAACAAGTATAGTGCACATTTCTTTTATTTCGATCCTGATTCTCTTCATGATTTTAATCTTATGGTGCAGTATCTGCCTAATTAACTAAAAACAAGATGCTCAACTAGATTAAATTACGAGTTTGTAGATGAATAGACCAGGAGCGTATACAATTTTACGAGAAAATATGTCAAACATAAATGAGAAAAGTTTCCTGAATCCCCTTTGATCGACCTGATTAAGCTAATACAAGTCTAGACTCGATGCAGCTTTTGTCAAAGCATTTGAAAAGCCAGCGTTGGTTTCACGACTGCATAGGATTTCGTCCTCATTACAATGTAGCTTAATCAACAGCAACGTGTTTCACTATTGCGGCTCAAAAATATAACTTTCTGAGAAGTATTACTTGATGCGAGCATTACATTTAATACGCTCATATTTCGTTGAATTCACATCCGATCATCAACTTCCCATTTTTTCATTCTACTCTTGCATGCATTTTAATATGAATTTGCTCGATGGCTAAAGTCGATTTTTCTCATATCATAATCCAAGAGAATTTTGAAATTTTTCAAAGTAATTGGGGCTTACCTGAAGCTGTCCCAGCAGTACTGAGTAATTCTTCTCCTGTGCTTCACGGGGCAAGTCGACGAAAAGAGCGACTTTTTTGATGGATGTATCAGTCTTTTCAGGTGTCAAAAGATAACATCTGAAATGCAGAAACGTCTCTTATAATCAAACTTTGATCTTTTCCACGGAATCACTTATAATGCTACTAGTCTTCCTAATACATTCGGAAGCACCCAGGGGATGGAAGACGTCTTAAATAGACATCTCCTCCTGCAAACACCACCAAGCCTTACCTTTTGATCCATCCGTTTTCTGGTTCTGAAGGCAAATAGATTCCCTGTTGGGCTAGATCGAATGCCACCTCTTTGCTGGCTGGCCTGATGACATTGACTGCTCTTGTAGATGCTGGGCCATCAGAATCTGTCCTTCTGATGTTGGCCAATGGGGGTGGCTTGTCGTAGTTGGCCAGGATCCAGGTGGACATCGCCCCACGCTTGTCACCAACCTTCAAGAGCAAGTTGATGTCCACGTCCCTCGGTGACAAACACTTGAAGGTGTATGTGCACAGCAAGGACACGTTGAAGTCCAAATCAGCATTAAAAAGTCTAAAATCCCAAATGCCAAAGTTTTTGAAGTTGCTGGTCCGGTCAAAATAATAATTATGTCTGCAAAGAACACGTACTTGAACAAAGGAATTGGTGATCTGTCTGTCAAACCAGAGATCTCCAGACATCCTCCCCCGGTGTAGGCCAAGTTCCACGTTACTCTCATCTTGTGGGGCGCAAGCTCCTTGTTGTATAAACTGTGATAGGATGGCTGGAACTGTTGCAAACTTTGGTTGTTCCAAGGAGTCACTTGCAGGACCTATTTCAAGTTTCGACGATTGTGCACAGTTAAATATGTGGCGTATGATCAATGGGATTTCGAGTATGTGGGGAAATTTCACCTTTCCATATCTGAAGCGTTGGTTGCCAAACCCTTGACAGAAGGATGTGGAAAAAGGATGGTGTGCTGGTCCATGAATAGGGCTAAAATCTGCCAGCAGGCTCCAATATCTATATATCGTGACAATAAGTTATTAGACACTTAGCGCAGCACAACGAAAGTTTTAGAAACGAAAGTTTAATTTCATTGTTGTGCCTTTTATTAAAGTTTGTTATGGACGTGCAGTTTTCTAACACTAGTAAGGCCCTACTAGATACTTAGCGATGCAAAATAAACCTTATTTAACGTTATTAGCTTAACTTTCTTTTTTTTTTCGGTTTAGTTTTACAGAACTAATGTTTAATCTACCATTCATACTTTTAATAAACGTTAAATAACGTTCATTTTGCATCGCTAAGTATCTAGTAGAGCTTTACTTTCGTTAGGAAATGTGCATGTCCATAACAAACTTTTATAAAAGACACAAAAATGAAAATACACTTGTGTTTCTAAAACTTTCGTTCGTGTTGCGCTAAGTGTCTATTGAATTAGATAAAACGTAACTAAAGCGAGGTCATGAATGCGAAATTTTATACTTTTGATCACCAATATTTAAAATAATAAACTCAAGCTCACATAAAGAGCAAGTGGAACAACATTTTAAAATCAATTTTTTGCAACTTTTGAGCTGGAATAAAGTACTTGTAAATGTAAGAGCGAAACATCTTATTACACGTACAGTATGCACGAATAAAATCAACACCCAAAATGTGTCTATAAAACATTAGCGTGATAAATACTGTAAGGTCTAATGAAACATGAGTTGTACTTGTATTCATTGTCTGTGAAATCTCTCTCTCCTAAAACTTCATGAACCCATCCGGGTGCAAACAAGGCAACGGATAACCCATAATTTCGGATGCTTTTGAATGCCTACAGTGAATATTAAACAGGGATGTTGACAATGGTATTAGTGTAAATATGAGCATGCAACAATTCATTGGAATTCTGATATACTCACAACATC
Source organism: Cylindroiulus punctatus (assembly GCA_034695085.1). Taxonomy (NCBI): domain Eukaryota; kingdom Metazoa; phylum Arthropoda; class Diplopoda; order Julida; family Julidae; genus Cylindroiulus; species Cylindroiulus punctatus. Next base: position 12,154 of record JAQFYZ010000566.1, on the reverse strand, counting down.
TGAACTGAATCCACCGCCTCCAGGCGTTCCTCGACCAAACACATCCACCCCAACGTAGACATCTGTGACTCTTTTACCAGCGAGTTTCACGGAATTGGCAAGTTTAATTTCATCCCAATTGTAGTTCAAATAGATGCCGTCGCAAGCATCGAAGAAAGGCCTAAACAATAATGCAGTATTTATTACCACGAACCACAGTCGCATCCACATAGAATATTTCATCGAAATATTAAGCATGCAAATTCAATGTACAACTTGTGGATGACAAAGGATTTCTCGAAACATCCTTAATGGTTTATTAAAGAAATGCATAAAGTAATTTATTTACTAACAGATTGGTAAAATTTAGTTCATTTTGCCACTTCAGCTCTCCGTCCATGGTGACGCTGTCGTACCAAATGACGTATGACATAGGTATAACTTCTCGCATTTTCACTGTCAACCAGTACACAAAGTTTTGCAAATGACGAATGTGCCCCTTCTGGAAATGGTCATGCCATGTCTTATATGTACACAATACATGAGAATGTCAAGGACATGAATTGAATGTGCCAGGCATTTACCTCAATGACATTTTCGATATTAATAAGCCATCCTTCAAACTTGTAGTGCACGGCTATTTCAACCAATTTCTGGATGAAACGAGCAATGAGGAGCCTGTCCTCGCCATTGAATACTTTATTGCATATTTCGGTTCCAGTTACATCCTCGGTAATTAGAGTTCCTGCAAATATTGAATTACAGAAATGCAAACCAATAACCGAAGGGCTATATCTGGGGATTTATTTAGTTCCCATAGAGACTGGAGTATATGAATTCATTGGAATCATGGAATGTGTCACTATTGAACCACTATTTCAGTTCAGCATAATATAGTATATTCTTATATCATACCTAAGACGGGCACCCCATGCAAGTGTCCCGCGTCTATCCACGAAGGTGGAGGAATTGTTATAAAACTGTGACTGAAATACACGAAGATATCTACGTGGCTCCAATGAAAAAAACGATAGGTGTTTGGCACGGTTACTCCTTGAACAAATCTACAAAAGACAAGTTTTAGAAATCATTTGGACAATTTGCAAATTAGATCTGGCCATTAGCTCCATTTTTCTAAAACAGTTTTGTTTTGCTGTAAAGTCAACTGCTTCACTTCCTAGATAGATTTTTATTCCCGATGCGGACTAAAATCACTCAACGATGGTAAGTTTTAGGATGTCGAGCACATCTGTGTTCTGATCTGGCATTTTCAGCAGGATATCCTATTTTCTGGTTATCTCATCCCATGGTTGAGAAATGTGCATTTGAACTTCCTATTCCGGGTGAACCAGAATAACTGTGGAGGGTCAGTTCTTCCTCATTCCTAAAATTTGAATTGAACTTGATGATTATTTTATAGTTTATAGGCGAATCCAATGACCAGGTGAACTTTGACCTTTGATTTCATTTTCAAGGTCATTCCATTTCCTTATTCTAAACCCTTGCTCAAACGCCCCAAATCATATTTAGAAAGTTGTAGAGCATGCTCGAATTAGTATGAAACACCTTTCAATTCATTTATTAGCATAAAACAAACTCCAAAAATATGAAAATCTCCACACGTGAAACAATGAAAAGCTGCCCCTGTAGCTTCACTGCCATGTGCCAATTCTCCTGGACATTGTAATCGCATCATTAAAGGCTAAGGCTGCACTTGGAGCCTTTATGCGAACCAGCCCACATGTTCAACTTATCAGAAGAATTAGTTACAGTAGGTAAATTTGACAAATATAAACCATCTGGTTCTCATACAGTATACAGTGTACAGGTGTATGTTAGGCTCCATGTACAACCTTCCCATAATGCAGTTACATTATCCTGCGCAGCAAAAAATATTTTAAAAGTATTCAAATATATTTCAATTATTTCGCCATTAATGTAAAAAAAGCCATTAATGGCAAAATAATTGCAATTTGTTTGAATAGTTTCGGAATATTTTTTGCTGGGTGATGGTGGTTTGATTTACATGTGTTTTTTTTTTTGTTTTTTTTTTTGGCTTAGTACATGTATATGATTGCAATACGGAAAATGAAATAGCGTGTTGCAGACTAATTTGAATATACTCTACAACTTTCTAAATATGACTGGGAGATTTTGAGCAATGGCTTAGAATTTGAAAATGCATTTTAGAATTACTGGTACTCTTAAAATAAATGCCAAAGACAAAGATCAGTTCACCATTGGATTTCCCATGCTCCATAACGTACATGCACATTATATAAAATCATTTGCTTCAATTTACATTATGCTAATAAGGAAGAAATGGGCCCTTCACCGTTATTCCGGTATCGCAAAGTGTCTAATAACACAACTGAATACAGTCAAACCTCGTTATAACGTACAGTCAAACCTCGTTATAACGTACAGTCAAACCTCGTTATAACGAACTCGCTTATAACGATTTACTGTTATAACGAACAGTATTTCCAATCCCCGTCACAGCCTATACAGAAATAATGTTAATTTACACTGTTATAACGAATTGGATAAAACGAATAATCGGTTATAACTAACAGATTTTCGAGGTCCCATGCACTAAGGTTACAGAACATCACTTAAAAAACACGCGCTAAACCCATCAGTTCACAGAAGGTGCTCTCAAGATGTCATCGATCTGATGACAGACTTCCCGTTGCAGGACAGTCCCATTTGCACATGTATTTGCGCAATCTTCAAAAAACATTATTTCAAATAACTTTTACTCGTAGGTGTGCAGGGTGTGTCTGAATGAAATTTCGACTTCCTTCTCATTCAGACTTTTGACACTTTTGTACACTTAGGAGAAATGTTGCAAAAGAAATAATGAACCATATTCAATGACAGATTATTTCAAATAAATTACCACTGTGCCCTCAGAAAAGTTGTACAATACTGTACAAAAAAATGTCATGCAAGTGTAAGTACAGTTTATTTTTAAAACTCATATTTTTGCAGGCTACTGATATAACGAACTACGGTTATAACGAATTAATTTTGGTGGTCCCATGCAATTCGTTATAACGAGGTTCAATCGTATTTGAATGTTCCCAAACCATGGCATTCTGGGGCAAAATGATATAATGAGAGGGCATGTAAAAGGCTCCGTACAAAAAGCCCGCCAGTTTCTTCAGTCACGTGACTCGAGTTCGATTGCAATGGGATGCCAAATTCGCTGCATGATTTCAAGTTCTAATTGGTTTCGATGTTCGAGGTAATGCATAATCACATTTATAATTCGTCCAACTGGACAATGCGGGGAAATGAGATTTATTTAAAACATGTACGTTACCTGTCGTCGAGGTATCCTCCTTTCATGTCATGGCATACCAGTGTTTTCGGTTGGGTCTGTGGGCTGTTTGACCTCTTTTTCAACTGTATGCTGGACGTTTTCAAATAACTGGATGAATCTTGCCAATTCCACAGCTGGTCTAGCGATTCCAGGGGTTTTACAATAAGATCTGGATCTAAGATTTCGTCTTCTTTGCCCGCGCCACTCATTTTCACTTTGATTACTGTACATGCAACTAAGCTAGGCCTAAGGTGGATTGGATTCAATGATGGAACAGATGCGCTCTGCAGAAACGCCACAGAGCTAAGAAGCCAAATGCTGAGCAATTCTCAAATATTGATATTTATAGTCTGGTAACGCATTGTGTGACCCCTCCCATTTTATTAACTCAAAAATATTGATAAATTAATAGTGTCACCATGTATGTTGGTCTGGGATAGTTGCCAACTAGCAACGACCATCTGACAACGATTTCTGATTGCATTCAATGTCGTGATAATGCCCTCATGATATGGTAAATGACAGGAAGTTGACCTCATAATTAAATAATTAAAATTGTACGCCGATCCACTTTTTCCGGTTTGGTTTCAGCTCTTATGAAGCATCCTGTACTGTGCCCTGAATTCGTGGAGTAGGCTATTGCATGCATTGCATGACCACGTGAACCACCAAGGTTATGCGGCATTGATTGTTTTAATTCGTCAGTTAGTTTGTGGAAAGTGTTTATGGCAATATTTTAGTCGTCTTAAGATGGCGTTTTGCACCTGGCAGTCCCAGGAACATTTCAGGGATCACTTTTCCACTGGTAAGATTGAGATTCTTGAAATGCGCCTTGGTACCAATTATCACTAATGCAAAGGTGACACTGGAAACTTATTTTCTGTGCTTGCGTGTCTTTTCAGGTAATTATGTTTGTGCCACGTGCGGCTATGAACTGTTTTCTAGTCGTACCAAATACGAACATCACAGTCCATGGCCAGCATTCACTGAAACTATCCATGATGATAGTGTTTCAAAGACTCCAGAGGATGGACGACCTGGTGCGCTGAAGGTTAGTTTCTTTCGAGCCTCAGTTTGGATACTCATGTGATGACTCGACTAATTTTCCAAGCATTTCTGCTTTCTTTGTCTTAATAAACATTTCATTCTGAATTTATAACATCCTTGTTCTATTTTTATTCATTCGTTGCATGTCCTCTACAACTGCAAAATATTTACTGAGCCTTTGACATTCTAGGTTTCATGTGGCAAATGTGGGTTGGGATTAGGCCATGAATTTCTGAAAGATGGACCTGATGGCAAGTCCCGCTTCTGAATATTCTCAGAGTCCTTGAAATTTGTTGCCAACAAGGACAAAGGCAAGTTTTCTTTTCTCATGTTATATATACGGTACATCAATTTGTTATAAATCATGGCCGGTACAGGCCTTTCTTAATCTGTTCATTGGGTAAAATGTCCTGTAGATTTATAAGCATGACTTTAATGCTATCTTGCAGATGACAGTGTGGTTAAATCCCAGGACGAAGGAAGTTGTAATACACTTTAATTAGCAATTTGACTAGAACTTTGGAACATAGCTTGTGCAGTTCTAAATGCACCATAATATTTGTTTGGCAATAAGAAAAGGTATGGTGAACCAAGATGTTGTTCAGGAAAAGTTTGATCATGTGCTAATTGTGTAAATGGACGCAAATATGTCTGCCAACTTAAAATTAGAATGACAGGAAGTCTGCAATAAGATAGTGAGCAAGTTTACAAAACGGGATTTAGTAATTAGGGCAGCTTGTAATATAACTCTGTTGGTGTGTTCTGTATAATACTCTAAAGAAAGATGCATTGTCAAAGGGCTGAGACAAATGACGCCATGTGGATAAAGTTTCATTCCAAAATTTCTGCATGGCTGAGGCTATCCTGGCTAAAACCAATTGCATTAAGGAGAACACTTTTATTTCAAAATGTTAACAAGTAAAATAAAATAACTACAAATGTAAACTTATCGATTTCATTTATTACGTTACTGCAGCCACAGGTTTTGATGTTTCACTATTCTTGGAAAGCTGTTCATCATTATTTGTGGTTATTGTAGGTACACATTCCTTTTCTGTAGATGGCTGCTCTGACCATAGCTTGTATTTAGGATTACACACAAATCGCTTAAGGGTTTTACACTGGGTGCAAGTGATGACCATGTGCGTCTGTCGTTTAGCTGGTAATGATTAATAACTTTATGTTACACAGTTTCACATAGTGCATCTACATATAAAAGTTTACTCATGTTGAAACAAGATGTGCATGGGCAGAACCCAAACAAGATACTCACGACGTTTCAACGTCATAGTTTTCAATCCATTTCATTTTACTTGTTTACACTGCACTGTCTGCAACATGACCGATGTGTGTCACGGTGAATAATTGCAGGCAACCAAATTTTCCCTATATAAAACTCAGCCTAGTATAACTGGAGATGTCAGTTACTCAATCTAGCCTTGAGCATGCCCATACACATCTAGTTGGTATTGCATATCATATCAGTGTATTTACCTCTAATTCGAACGGTAGATGTTAATCCAGGGATGAGAATCGCATTGCATTCCTTGCATATGGTCCTTTTAATGCTTGGATCTCTGAAAAATGAAAGGTTATCGGAATGTACAGAGGGGAACAAAAAGTTATTGCATAGTATGAAGTATATTGTTCAAGGGTAATTTGGGTAACTGAAATGGGAGTCTTGTCGTAAACTTGTCTGCATTATATAGAATACATTTCATAGTTCGATTTACTAACAAACAAAAATTGCAAAATTAAGAACAGACTTCAAAAAAGCTCATAATTTCTTATAATCACTAGATGACAGTGCCCCACACAGGCCCAAACCACTTCCATGTTAAATTCTGTGGAAGTGGCAGTGAGATAGTAGTATCAGAATTTGAGAAATTTCCTTTTGATAATGATACCATTACTGCCAGAACACGTGTACTATGCCATATGAATTATAGTTGGGGTGTTATTTTTTTTAACTCCGCTGTCACCGGTAATTTTTGCAAATGTTTTTTTGTTTGTTATTGCATAAATTATACCCAAAGTACGATATTATAATACAGGCACGATAACAACTACTTGCAACGTGTTTCAAACATTTGGATTAGCCTAACGAGGCTTATTTGCATTACTGCACTTATCATAATTTATTTTTGGTTTTCTAAATTGGTGTATCTTTATACAATGTAGGTACATAAAGTATACACTATGTCATATATGCACTAACACCTTGCACGTACAGTTTGATTACCCCACGTTTGGCAACATTACTTAAAATGTGACCATAGAAGCTGGCGAGCTGTCCATTTTTTGGATTGTGTTCAAGCACGGTGTTGCAAGCCTAAAAAACAAAATTGAACTGTAAGTACACAAAGGCAATTTCATACATTCTAAATGCATTTCACTTTACCTGGTACAAATAATTAATCCGTTCATACAAGTCTTTTTGTGCCAAGCTCTGTTTTCCCATTGTAGACCCTTGGTATTTTTGACGCCAATGTGGGATGGGGACATTCATAAATTCTGGGTTGCAGAAATCAGCTGACACCAAACTTACAAAATTTATTTGCAATTTTTGCTCGAAATTAAATAAGAAGGGAGGTTGAGTATACGCACTAAAATTTTCCAAACTAGTTTACAAAAATGTGCTTTTTTTTCTCATAAATTCGCTTTAATGAACATAATATACAAAATATAGTTTTCAACAGTCAAATTCAAAACAAAATAGTTTGATTTCCCATTATGTATGTTGGCGTTTCAGCATTTTAAACACCCATTATACAATATCACTTCAACATGGCTTTAAGGAAACATTCGCACCCACTTTTTTCTTTCCAAAAATAAATTACACAATTCTCTTATGACTATGTGCTACTTGAATGGTGTTAAACGAAACAAATCTGACATTTTGGTTGCAAAGAGTTTCCTAGTAACTATTATTTTTAGTAGTTCCTAAATCCAGTTTTCATTGATGGAAATGTTGTCATTAATAAATGTTTATGCAGGTAAATTTCTTTGGCATCTTAAGGATGTACTTCTTGCAAAGTTCAATTTTATCAAATAATTGCAGTTATAATTTCCAAAATGGCAAAGATAAAACAATACAGATGATTTTAGCAGATTGCAAAAATTGGAAATCGTTTAAATAAAGCACAGGGATAAATTATAAGTCAATTTTTTTTTTTAAAAAAAGGGGAGGGGGGCTTGAAGAGGCCCAACAATTAATTTGTGCTCATTTTACCTTGAAAGAGCAATTACGCTAATGGCGATTTAAAATAGAAACTACATAGGGCAGCAAAAGATCACTTTTTCGAACCATCATCATTGCTATATTTACGTCGTTTGTGAATGGGTTCTAAATTCCTATCTTGGCTATGCCTTTGCGACACCAAAGCATTTTTTTCCCCACGAATTCCTTCGGGCGATTCAGCCGCTGGCTTAACAACAATTGCACTTCTGACTTTTAATTTCAGGCTCGCTTTGTCGTACTCTTCATGTTCTGAAGGAGCTTTCAGCATTTTCTTTGGTTGGGTCGAGCGCCAGTTATCGCTTTCAGCAGGCTGCAGATTCTTCATCTTGCTGTTATCGAGTTGCAATGCATTATCCAAGCCTAGCCGTGGTGCATCTGGTAATACCCTGAGAAAATGTCAACACAAAATACTTGTATACCAATGTTTGTGGCTGCTTGGGGGATTTTCTCATTGATTTTGAACTTCTACAAACCTCCGCAGAATGATGACAGATCGCCTCTTGACAGTGTCCTGGGGACGCACGCAATGCGTAATTTCATCGGCCGCAAATCCACTGAAACAAGAGACCTAAAATGTGACTTTGCAAACTTTAATTTAGGACGGATGTATTGTTGTAGATAAACAATTTCAACTATAGGCTTGAGGAATCGAATCACCAGATAAATCAAGGACATTTTCAGAATTACCATGAGCATTTCCGCATTTCTCACCTTAGCATCGTCACGCAACCTCTAGATAAAGGCAAGCATAAGATCGGCCTCGTACAACGAATTGGTTTAAAAGAAAACTTGCAGCCAAAACTTAGCACACTGTCACTCATGAATGAAACTGAGACGATGGGCCGGTCGAAAATGTGAATGGGATCTATGTGGGAGACAATGCAGCCTCCGGGTTGATAATCATTGATAACGGCACTATTAAAAAACCCTTCGGGAACGATGCGGGCTTTGATTATGGGCTGAATTACTAAAGAGTCGACCCAAGCAGGTATGGGGTCCACTTCCCCAGGAGGATACAGGCGTTCCATGCCAGGCCCCTTTTTGGCCAACTGGGAACCATAGGTGTATCCTTCTCCGAAAAAATACTTGTTTCTTAAAGGGGCCCTGTCGACTGTGTGCGACTTGTAATGACCAGACTCGGCCTCGGCCACAACTTCGTCAATTTTTTTCTCAATTTCTGCGCAATCTTCCTCGCTGAAAAGTCCCCTGCGCTGTACGATGCCTTCGTGCAAACGGCGCAGAGTTTCAAGATTATCATCTTCTTCATCCGAGCAATCATTATAGCTGTTGTCATACAGCGTCACCCTTTGTTTCGGTTCATTTTTCTTACGCGCCTTGAGACTGTTGAAATTCTTTTGCGTTTTAACTTTGTGATTTCGTTGCAATTTCAGGCGTAGATCGACAAACTCGGCCGCCATCATTCACCAGTGTTGTCCGATAATTCCGAATCAACAGACGATTCTTCCGACAGTGTTGCCGTGTAACTGGTACTCGGATGGAAATGTCGCATATATTGAAATATTTAATTGCTCTACTCCAAGCGGCACAATTCGACAAATTATCGGTAATGTTTTGAATATCAGCGTTAGTTTTGTGTTTTATTTACCCCCGATTATTTAATTGAATGCGAATTATCTGGCTCTCAGGGATTTCTCGCGACGCTGTCGGGTACCACAGTACAATCCAGTGTTGCCGATTGGAGTTGCGTTTCCAATTCGTTTATAAATCGCCGGCTTTGTCATGTAAGTGTTTGGAATCATCTTTAATCTCATTCATCGTGATTTGTTCGCGACCTTGCGTTACGCCATTAATTATTACAATCCTTTGGCGTCCCGTATCTATCTTGTTTTTGCGTTAATGGCGTGATCTATTTCTATACAAGGGCCAGAAGCCGAAGCACTAGTCGGACTCGAACTGAGCCTAAACGCCGCAATGCATCGAAAAAAGAAAGGGGAAGAGACAAAGAGAAAAAGCGCAGAAGTGTTTCATCCAGCTCAAGCAGTAGCGGAAGGTATGTTCATAACATAATATCGTTAGACTACGCATTTTGCAGTGAAGGCTCTTTGAAATTTGCACTGTTGATAGGCCTATGCTTTTGTTAGAAGACTCGAGCCACAGGGGCATCCCATTAATTCTGTCCTAATCTAATCAGCACTGACGATTAGTCAATTTTATAACTATGCAATCACTCAACTATTGACTGTATAGCTTGACAATGAAAAGAAACGTTGCAAAAATGTATTATCTGTTTAAAAAGTTCGCAACCTGGATGTAACTGCATGCTGTTAGGTTAGGTTCATGAGCAGATAACGTGCTGGGCTACTGCACAGCCTCCCAAAAAGTCAGCTAATTACAAAAATTCAAGTTCTATTTGTCATCATGTAATTATTGCAGTTCTGGAAGCAGCAGTGGTTCTTCATCTGGCAGCAGCAGCTCCTCTGGAAGTGGAAGCAGTGGCTCCAGTTCCAGTGGAAGTTCTAGATCCTCAAGTTCCAGCTCGTCCTCGTCTTCCAGTAGAAGCCGTAGTAAAAGCGCAGAAGCAGATAAAAACAAGGCCACTCGCGATCGTTCTAAGTCTAGGTCCGAGTCCCCTAAACGTCGTAGGCGAAGTCCGACTCCAAGGCCCACCAAAATTCACGTTGGACGATTGACCAGAAATGTAACCCGGGAACACATCATCGAAATCTTTTCGACATATGGATCGGTGAAAGGAGTGGAAATGCCTTTCGATCGCATTCAACTTCATCTGTCGAGGGGATTTGCTTATGTTGAGTTTGAACAGGCAGATGATGCTGAAAAAGCTATGAAGCATATTGATGGGGGTAAGGAATTGCATCCAAATTTCGTTTGCATTCATTATGCGTTTGAATAAAATCCCCTTATGCAAGATACTTGTACGATAAATGCTTAAATTCTTATTCTTATAGGACAAATTGATGGTCAGGAGGTGACAGCAGCTCCTGTCTTATTGCCAAAAATTCGCCCACCTCCGATGCGTCGCAGCCCAATGCGAAGACCTATGGCACAGTCTTGGCGTCGGTCTCCTCCAAGATTCCGCGATAGGAGGAGGTCACCACCCCCTCGGTACAGATCGCCACGCCGTCGCTCTAGGTCTCGTTCAAGGACCAGGTCACGCTCGCCGGCACGTAGGCGGCGTTACAGTAGGTCTAGTTCTAGCAGTTCTCGATAGGTATTGTCATTTTCATGCCAAACATTGTCTGCACAGTGTTACAAGCGTATATAGTCGACACCATTTGCTATGTAAACCCATTATTCATTTTTATCTTTGCAAAGTTTGCATCATTGGAATTGCTTTTTTGCCATGTACTCAAAGAAACTTATAATTGGAGTGGAACTTTGGGAATGTATCCTGCATTAAACATCATTACATGGTATTTTCATGTCTTAATTGATGCTGTAGTAGTCTCTGAATTACGTAGTAGTACTCCACTTTTCACTAGCTTTTACTGTTTTTTTAACAAAATCAACACGTACAATGTAGTGTGTTGATTTTCAGAATATAATTATTTTTGCAACACTGCAGGACTTTTAGTGAACATGTGTAATAAAACGCCCCATGTAGCTTATGACTTCTCCCAAGCTGAAAATCGGTTTTGTACCGATGAGCTTGTGTGTAGGAAGCTCAACATGCAACATAGTTTTCAATCACTTTTGCTATGAATTGGGCGAAATTGGTGAAAGCAATTACAAATTGCGATTATCTTCACAGGTGCTGCAGCTAGCGCACCTCACTAATATTGTTCCTATCATTTCCATCCCTATGCGACTTGAAAATTGAGCACAGGTGTGCTAAACAATAAATAGGATAGTTTGGTTTTTGTTGCAACCCTCTGAAACACCGTCATCGAGCAGTCTACCAATTCAATTTGAATAAATTGTAGCTTCATTTGTTATATGGTAAATAACTGGGCCCAATAATCGTGCAAGCCTTTAATTCTGAATTCACGCAGAAAATTGTAATACAGTCAAACCTCGTTATAACGAATTACTGTTATAACGAACAGCATTTCCAATCCCCGTCACAGCCTATACAGAAATAATGTTAATTTATATTGTTATAACGGATTGGATAAAACGAATTATCGGTTATAATGAACAGATTTTCGAGGTCCCATGCCCTAAGGTTACAGAACATATCACTTGAAAAACACTCGCTAAACCCATTTATCAGCTCAAAGAAGGTGCTGTCAAGATGTCATCGATCTGATGACAGACTTCCTGTTGCAAGACAGTCCCATTTGCGCATGTATTTGCGCAATCTTCAAAAAACATTACATGTACAGTATTTCAAATAACTTTTACTTTTATCTGAATGAAACTTCGACCTCCTTCTCATTCAGACTTTTGACACTTTTGCACACCTAGGAGAAATGTCGCAAAAGAAATATAATCTGTCATTGGAGATCGTTTATTTTCAAATAAATCACCACTGTGCCCTCAGAATAGTTGTACAAAAAAATGTCAGTGGCGGATCCAGGGTGGGGTCCAAGGGGTCAGGACCCCGTTTGGCAAAATAGAAAATTTACACTAGATAGATT
>JAQFYZ010000565.1:0-38827 GCA_034695085.1 Cylindroiulus punctatus | reverse complement strand
GGTTTGCTTGGTATTGTCGCCAGAGCGCCCAAGATTGAATGAGTGATCCTGAACATAAGCAAAGGTTGGAAAATCTGTACACGACACACATAAATTTCGTTAGCTTAGTTCAAGTCAAGCTGTGCCTGAATTTCCACGATAGTGGCAGTCGTTGATTGAAAATTAAATAGAAGTTGGGATTTGACTATGCCTGCTCGCAATGATTTCTCAATTTCATCTTTCAGACATCCTATGATAGGTGACCAAATTGATCATGAGCCCCAACTTTGTCAAGTGCCCATAAGGCTCCACCCTAGCCTGGCAGCATCTCCAGCTGTCCCCGAGTCTCAAACTCAACTTGCATTTTCACCACATGGTAAATCCCTAATTGTGAATGAAGCCACTGAGATGGTGGAATTTATCATTTTAATCCATTTTAAGCAAAGGGACTATCCACAACATTGGTCCCATTTTTTTGTATTGTATTTATGGTTAAATCCCATGCAAATGTTAATCTTAGGCGATTACAAATTGAATTTTGCACTAATAAGCAACAACGTTAGGACTAACGGTGGCTTCAGAGAACATACTTTGCCAGGCGGGTTTGCTACTGGCCCGAAACTGAATCTACCAGAGTGCTCCTGAAGCCCAAGCCCCAAGGCATTGCACGAGTGAGAAAAGCGGGGTCGAGGACAGCTCGAGAAGCTGCCATCAAAAGGTGGAACCTGATAGGTGAACGTTGGGCAGTGCTGCGTTTAGCTGTGCTCAGTTATTAGTTATCCAATTAAATACTGATGCACGCTTCAGAACGAAATTTGTGCCACCTTTAAGAGCGACTCCCTTTGCGTATCTCTGATGTTTCTGTCCAACCTTTTGAGGTGGCAACCTAATATTGAGTTTGTGGGTTTTAACAACTATCGTAAGGCATATGTTTGCTGACAGCGGGTGCTGTTCTGACAGAGGCCTTTGGTTGAATTGAGTACATCCAAATGGAAGATGGTAGCAGATGATCAAATCAACACAGGTTTGAACGCCACTGATGAACCTGCTCTCAAATATCGCTCCAGTCTCGAATTTACATCTCAAGCTGGAATCACTGTACCGTACTATCCGACTGGATTACGAATCAGAGCACAACTAAGCAGAGCCCTGACAATCACTCATCAGGCTCCACCCTCTGATGGCAGCTCTCGAGTTGTCCTCGACTTCGCTTGTCACTCCAGCAATGGCTTGGGCCTCGGGGACCCCTCAGGCCCATTCAGATTCGATTTCGGGCCAGAAGCAAACTTGCCCGGCTAAAAATACCCTCCTAAGGCACTCCGTTAGGCCTAACGTCTTTCTTTAACCCTGACGAGCGGACAAGGATGACAAGCGAAATTGGGGCTAAACTACCAGACGCGTCCCTCGGGCATCCGCGGGTCAAACGCGGACGCCTGGGAGCCCTGCAAAATAGCTGAGAAAACGAGAGAGTCACAAAAATTAACACAAATTGGGGTCTTGGAAAAAAACGTTCCAAATGCGCCATGTTGCCGACCCGACGACTATTGCGCCAGCAGGGCGAAAAGGCTTACCTTCATGACGAGACATCCTATTTCCGCCTGGATGGGCGCGGGCAGTGCTGGATCGTTCACGCGATCGGCCGCCTCATTAAAAACAAATTTAGACGATTTGGGAGGGCTAAAATTGATGGTCGCAAAAAGCGTTTCGAACTCACTGGCTGGGTGAACTCAGCGCTGCTCTTTTCCGGCCTAGGAGGCCATAGTGACGTCACCTCGACGTCACTGGAATTTTAGGTGAAGCGAGGGGACGGGGCGCTAGACCAGCCGCGTTTTCTGGGTGAAAATTAGGCGATTTCGGGCCCCCAAAACAGATTTTTCGCTCGCGATTTCGTCGTTTTTCGGACGAAAAAGGCCTCTTCGAATGGCCTTATTCGATTTCCCAGAATCCCCCACTTTCGAGCGAGCAGTGGTGTCAGACGGCAGTATGGTTTTCCAACGTTCAACAAATTTGTGTTGAATGCTGACAACACTCATAGTGGCAATCCTGCAGAATTTTAAAGTGGCAAAAATAGCAAATCTTAAATGTCAGTATTACGGATTAAGTAAGTCCAGGTAATTTGCCCAGGTAAGGCCCGATTTACCATCGAAGCATCTGCTGACCAACAGACACATTGGGACAATCTCGAGAGCTACCGCGATTTTAGGATGCGCGGGTTGGTAACACTGCTACAGACGACAACAAAATACCGTCTGCTTGTACCTGCAGTAAACAATTGAATTTCGATGGCAACTATGAAATTCGAAGTGAACAATAAGCGTAAATCCTTGGGTAACAACAGCTTAAAACGAATTTTCGTTAACTATTGTCTGTATGATATCTTGACAGAGATTCTAACCAGATGATTAAACGCATAGTTTCGATATGAGGATTTTTCAAGTGATAAAAAAAGCAATATCATCAGGGTATGATCGCTGAATTTCCCAGCTAAGGTTTTGAAAATATGAAAATGAAACAAAATTTGGCAGAGTTTTTGAAGCGAAAACTCCGAAATCTGTCCATGTAATTTGACCAGAATCGATATGTTGTGGGCAAGGATTCTTCGGAGTTTCTGTACGACATCACTGTTTTCATTTTGCAGATGATTGCAAAATGGCGTCTGCAAGATATGATAACGTTATTTAATCATTCGAACTTCGGCTATTTAGGATCAGAAACTGGCTAGAATTCAATTTTCAGTCGTAATAAAGATTAGCGCTCGACCGCGTACTGAATCTCACTTCCCTATGGTTGTTCAAACCGACTTAAATCCGTGATGTCATCGCCCATTATCCTCTCAAAAAAAAAATGCTCAAGGATGATTTGGTTTTCGGCTATGAATTACATCCGCTAAAAAATCGATATCAATAAATGAAATCCGACCCAAGGCCTGTTTCTTACCCATCTCCATCACGTGATCCGCTCCGTTTTAAACCTTGCTTGCGACTGACGAAGCTCCACTAGCTAACTAGGAAATCTCGAAGCTTTCCTGGCAAATTTCCGACCATTTGTGAATCATCTGTCAGACGGTAGGAACGCTTTGATTTCCGGCAGCTTCTCGCCTGGAAAACCACCTGTTGGCGTCTGGTGCGCAACAAGTGGTCGCATATTCGCAGCCCAGCTTCAATTTTGACCTTTGCGTTTCCAGTACCCGCCATGAGTGCACCGAGTGGACGAGCTCTCGTTTATGGAGGGAAAGGCGCCCTGGGCAGCGTAGTCGTGAAGCACCTGAAAAATGCTGGTTGGGTAAGCCAGAAGGACCTCATTGGCTTTTGGGTTAAAATTAATCATTTTTGGAGGACGATCAATTATTATGTAAATAATATTAGCCTACTCCCCGGCCCCCCTCAATGACGTAATCATTGACCAATTTAATTTGGTCAGAAAAGCTGAATTCTTGGCAAACAAGCAATATGAAGCGACTGATATGAAAAAACATCATAGGCGAAATTTTTTCGGAATCTAGATCAGAATTGATGAATTTTGCCGCATTGATGATTACATAATATTTGAACGCTCCATCGCGATTCAGTGTCGAAAAAAATCTTATATCAGTCGCGCACCTTTTCGGATTTTTTTTTTTTTTTTTTTTTGAGAAATGTTGCTCAATGATGGGGAAGGGGATCAGAGAGAAGGGCGAGTCTAGAAATGAATACAATATTGGCTACTTGGGTAGAGGACAAATCGTGAAAAATATATGACATAACATATGAACGTACCCTAAAAACAACAGCACTAATTTGGGTAATAGATTGATGTATTGGCGAAAATCATGATCAAACCTTGAACTTACAGTGGGTTGCTTCTGCCGACCTCCTGGCGAACGATCAAGCAGATGCCAATGTGCTCGTAGAGGCGCAGGCGGGTTGGGATGGCCAATCCACGGCACTGGTCAGCGGCGTGGACAAGGTCCTTAGTGGCGAAAAGCTGGACGCAGTCCTCTGTGTTGCCGGTGGATGGGCCGGAGGAAATACGGCTGATACGGGCAAGTAGAGAATATTTGAATAATTTGACATTGCGACAGCTTGTCCATTTTCCATACATGAGAAATTTACCAGACCGGCCCAAAAATACTCGAACTCATTTGATCTGCACAGATTTCATCAAGAACTGCGATCTTTCTTGGAAGCAGAGTGTATGGACGTCGTCAATAGCTGCCCGGGTGGCCAGCAGTCACCTCAAGCAGGGAGGCCTGTTGGTGTTGACTGGGGCGAAGGCAGCTCTGGACGGAGGCACTCCAGGTGAGTGGCCAGCCACATTCACCCTTCCAAATAACACGTCATGCAGTGTTTGACCTGATCTCCGAAATGCAGGCATGATTGGCTACGGCATGGCCAAGGCTGCCGTTCACCATCTGGTCAAGAGTTTGGCCCTCCCGAAGAATGGACTTCCTGATTCGTCAACAGCCGTCGCCATTTTGCCCATCACGCTGGATACCCCGATGAACCGCAAGTGGATGCCCAAGGCAGACTTTGGGACTTGGACGCCGCTGGAGTATGTAGCGGAGTAAGCAATTTCTGAAATAACCCAAGACTTAGAAATGAGTTTGTGATGACTGAGCAAATGTCTGCGTGAATTTCTTCCTTACCATCTAAAGCAACTGCATGTGTTCCCTTTCAGGTTGTTGCTCGGCTGGTGTCGAGGAGCGGACCGTCCCAAGAGCGGTGACCTGGTCCAGCTGGTGACCACAGATGGAAAAACTGACTTGAAGATGGCCTAAGTACGAACGGCGCAACCATTCCAGAGCCATGTATCGTTAATCATTACTTGTGCAATTTATTTATCATCGCAAATCGATATAAGTCTATAACTGATTATGGAAATAAATGCATCGACAAATTGAGGGGTTCAAGTTGCATAAGTTAGGTAGTGCCTACGCGCGGGTTTTGTGCATCTGGGAAAAGGCGGGGGCCGATTAGCAACATAAACTTTTAAATACGGCTAAGGAAACATTCAGGTCAACGTGGAGCACTTCCACATCTTTGGTATCTGGGATAACGTGATCATTTGGCATCTGATAATAAATATGAAACCACAGTTTGCGGTCGACTGACTGAAGTTTGGCTTGAGAACAACATCCCCACTAGATGGTACTTCTAACGATTTGGAATCAGTATTCTGCAAACATACTAAGCAGTAAAGAGATTGACACCAAACGACAGTGGAGAAAAGAACTTCTCGAGTAAAAAAATGAAAAATGATGTGCACAGCTGCAGTTGCCGAAGCATTGGTGAGCTGCTTGTTCAGATGGAATTTGGTCGCGAAACTGCGAATTTTGGCAAGACCCTGCTGGATTCGGAGGAAAATTGTTGCAGTGACACTACATGCAACATTGCAAGACTGTTCTGACTGTTGGAATCAGGCTGGCATAGTAAGCGAGGTGTTGTTTCCTTATCTACATTGCATGCAGCGCTGCAGGAAAACATTTGATGCCTTGCTTGCTGTTACCAGCCTGACTCCAGTAGCATTCAGGACAATCTTATGAGATTAGAGAGATTCGGGGCAACCTTGGTATATTCAGTGTCTGAGGCCCATACCACTGCTGCTTCTACTGTACATAAGATACGTGAAAGGCTCAGTAGCCTGTTTCCACCCAATGAAATCTGCACAAATTGGTATTTGAGGCATAGCTCGTGATCCGAAATCAGTCGGTGGTACGGGTCTTAGTCCCAAGATATTTCGATTGGCGCATTGGTATACATGGTTCAGCCCATCATTTTCACACTGCCGTCTCTTTCTTCACCTTGTCTTTCTGGCCCTGCACCGGATCGCTGTCCTCACTTATAATCAATTCCGCGTCTCCAACGCTGGCCGAGCGAGGCACGCCCTGACGGGAGGCCCGGTCCACAAACGCATATGCGGGCCGCTTCTGCTTTCCGCCCGACGCCCTTTTACTGTCCCAGCTGCCCCGCGGCAGCGTTTTGCTTCTGGGCGCTACAGTGTCGCACCTGTGGTTTGTGGCTGTGCCTGTCGTCCAACTGTCTTTGGCATCCGAAAATGCTGATATGCTGCCTCCCTTGCCACCGCTCGGCCAGCAGTCTTTGGCATTGTCCAGAATTGGCGACACGTGACCGCCAGTGGCCCCCAGCCTCGCATCTTCGTCGTCTTCGCCGAGGCTAGGTGAGGTGTTGCTCAGGCGGTTTGCAGCGCCCTGGCCGCTCTCGCTCTCTTCGCTGCCGGTCGCCACATCCCTAGTACAACGTGGCTTCTCACCCTCCTCCAAGCCATGCCGAAAGTCCCTGGAGCCACCTTCAGCGCCCGTCGGAGACGGCGAAAAGGTGGCGCCCTCATAGTTCACGCCTTCACCACTGTGCGGCCCCCAGTCGACACCGCCATCCAGATCCAGCGCCGCTGCCTCCTCCTCCTCCTCTTCCTCCTCCACGATCAACAGACTCTTCTCGCTGCAGTTACCCTCCTGACTGGGCGACAGGGATACGAGGCCCTGGCTGGATGAGTTGACCAACTGGGACTCGGTGCTGCGGTCGCGGCACACCATGGCCTTTACCACCTTGTCAGCGGCTGCAGCATACTGACGGCTGTTATGCACGTTGACGAGGTGGTGGCGCACTGGCGCCACCTCCGCCTCCAAGTTCTCCTTGAAGAGGAAGTCGTTTTTAGAGCGCGGCGGCTTGGCGTGCTTGCGGAAGAACTTGCGTGCCACGCCGTTCTGGTACGGATTGTAGAACATCTCTCCACTCCACGAGGTGTCTGTCACGCCACCAGCGTTCAATGCCGTGGCGTCCACGTTCGGCACCTTAGCCATGGCTATTCGGCTGCGGGCCCCATCCATCGAGCGAGACGTGCTGCACGACTTGTTGGTGTAGCACGAGTTCAGGCTGTCCGTGGACTGTGCCGGTTGCCCGGGGAGCGGCTCCGTCTCGCGGGCAATGCCAGATTCCCGGCAGTGGGCAAACAAGCGCCACGCTAGGCGCACGTCCTCCCTACCGGCGCCGTGAAAGCCGAGCACGAAGGCGCCCAGGGCTACAACGGTGAGCGCAAAGGCAATGGCGCCACACTGCTCCGAGTAGACAAAGAGAGCCGCCAGTGGATCCACTGCCGCAGCGGCAGCACCAGCCCAGCAGAGCAGGAAGAGCGCCAAGGTGAGCACCTGGGCACGCAGCTGCGCTGTAGGAGAGTGCTCTGGATCGTCCTCCTCGTTGCTGCTGTCGGATGCTGCCTTGGCGCTGCGGACACTTGCGTGCTCGGCAGACATCTCTACGAGCTCGATCTCGGTGCCGTCTTGCGCAGGGCGCTTGGGCTCCTTGCTGTCATCTTCTTTGTACAAATGAGAAAAGGACAGGATAAATCAGCGTAAGAGTGGAAGAGAAAAACCGAAGAAAATTTTAGGATCAAGGTGCAAATCCATGTTCGACAAGAGATATATTTAGAACTGATCTATGTGCCTAACATAACAATCTCGCTAAAAAGTATAAAATTTGAACTACTAACCTTCGAGTTTCCGAATGGCACAGTAGATTAGTAGATAGAAGATGCATGCCAGTAACACCAGTGCCATGCATGGGCCATAAAACGCCCCAATGCTGTGGGTGAATGCCAGGAAGCAACTGTCGAAAAATCAAAAACAGGTCTTGAGGGGTTGTGTTCACTAAGGACACTGACCACATGATAGGATTGTCCCCAAAGTTGTGTAAGACCCACTTACTAATCATAGCCAGCATAATCCTCCATGTTGACTGCCCCGGAGATGCCGCACACGATGACCGGGATACCCCACCCGACCAAGTAGAAGCGAAGCATAGGCTTAGGGGGCAGTGGAAAATCGGGAGGGATATCGTCCTGGACTTCCTGAGGCTCGGACCGATTCAGTTTCTTGTAAGAATTGCTGGCGGGGAAAAATTTAAATTTTATGCTTGTGCTCGCCACCCTCAATCGGCTAAATGTTTTCTCACCTGGCCGTTATGATCATCCATAGCAGGCACACTAGGGTGAAGTAGTGTAACAAGAGTCCGGCTCCCTGGCAAATTTTGGCGCTCTCCGTATGCCTCACGCCCAACGTGAACGTTAGAATCAACAGCATCGCAGCCAGCCACGTGTTCATCAAGGAATGCTTGCTTTTCTTTGGAACATGAATCAGTCTACAGGAATGACACAATATTGAACCATATTTGATAACATCGAGGCAAATGTTTGACAGTAATGTGAATTTCGACAAATAAAGACATTTAACAATTTCTATTTAGCATTACTGACACTTCGCATGTAGAAACAATACTTTAACGAATCATTTTTTTTAACATTTCAGTGAATATTACGAAACATTTCTGACTTATTCTAAGCACACTATTACTTACTTAAAGCCCAGGATGTATGTAATGACTGCAGCCAAGAGACATAACACACTTATGGCACTGCCCAGGTAGACAATTGGGTGGAAGATACGAAATTTGGCTCCACCCAACTTCCGCTTGGTAGCGAGGGCTACTTTTTCCACGTCCTTAAAATAAAAAAAATAAAATTCAACATTTTATGGACTGCCAATAAATTATGCAACTTTTTCCACAACACAGAATCGTGTTCTTTGAGATCAGGGCTGTTAATTATTTTCCCCATTATTGTCAAACAAAACACATGGAAATTATTTAGAAAAGCAAAAAATATGTATCTCTACATGTATAATGCAAGAGCAGCAAACTCGTCGTCGATTTTTTTAAAAAGAAAAAAAAATCGCCATCATAGCAGAGCATGCTGATTGCAGTTACGAAACGATTCAAGTTTACATCAATGGATGATAACCAAACAAATCCAATATTATGTAGACATTTACCTGCAACAAGCCAAAATTTCCAAAACGGTCGCAACGAAATGAAACCAGATTGCTATAAACGCTCCAGAGCTTGCAGCCAACAGGTGACCAATCGCCGAGGTTTCCTGCAGAATAATTCATGTATTTCATGGCGCAATTTTGAAAACTTAGAAAAGGAAGCACAAAACTGACACTTACCGTTCGCGGAGAAATCCCACCAGACAGGCACAATTTCGCCGACTATGCTGGGACTGCGGATAGTAATGAGCAGCGGTTCAGACATGTTCATCACAGAGAATTTGGCTGAAAATGAGAACAAATCATTTATCGAATTAATTATATTTCTAACCTGTGTAAATGGTTCACCATATTGCAAACATTAAGACCATAAGAGCACATTAAAGAGTAAAATGGATAACATGGATAACATGATAAAGTAAGAAAAATGAGAGAAATAAAATAACAAGAAATGCAGTTTGTTTGTCATATGAAAGTGTTTCTAGCCTTTTTATTCTTTCGAGCACATAATTGACTAAGTAGAAAGACTAAAGCACAGTGCATGAGTTTCAAGCTCTGCCAAAATTTACAAAACTGACCTAGTTTGACCCCGACGACGTTGGACAGTACATCAAATCTGTAATTTTCTGACTGTGTCCGAGGAAACAGTGCTGCATCCTGATGAACCGTAAACTGCAGCCGGTGACTGGCCACAGCCTGAAGCTCAACAGTGCGGAAAAGTGAAGCAGGGACATGAATCGAGGCCTCCAAGATCTTAAATGACAGAAACACAGATAAGGGTGTTTGCTGAAATCCTAACACTAATTCCCATTACTTTTCCATGTTTTCCAGACCAATACATAAAGGTTTAAATGGACGCTCAACTAATATTCCACACTTTTTCATGATTTTCAGATCACCACCATCACCATGTCAGCACGAATTTTTGGATTTTAATTCAAATTTTATAAAACAAAAATGCTATCATCATTTTGCCAACCCCTACACTCTGGTCATCATTTATCAGCATCTGGCTGATCGACCCCCTACAGACATATTGCACGATTTCCATGACATTTCCAGGTTTTCTAGACGCCCTGAGCCAGACATGTCGAAAAAATTCTGTTCAATTTGGTTGGCGTCCAAATATCTTGTGTGCAAATGTTCAGTTATTTTGTCATAAATTGCACATTTATCTGTAACACTATTGAAAATGTAAGTGGTTCAGAATGGAACTCAATCAAATTTGAGCCCCTCCACATTTACTGTGTTGTCAGTTCCAAAAACTGATGGGGATCCACTGAACTGAATATTTGAGGAAAGTTCACTCGCCTCGTCATCCTCAGGTGCCATGGTCGTGTTGCCCTTTCTGCAGCGGAAGAATTTTTTACTGGAAGCACTTCTCATGGAGTTGAATGCTGTGCCCGGGCGCCGGGTGAAGGAGGAGCAGGTGACACTGTGATAAGCGTCCATCTTGACCGCAAATTCCTCCAATGCCAAAGTGGCATGGTGGCGCGTCATGCTGCCCTCAGTGATCAGTTCAGGAAGGCGATCAATGGCTTCTGCTAATCTACAATTGGAAATAACCACACGCTACTAAGGTGCAAAAGGATTTCTATAAGCACTGCAGTTAAGAAAAACATGTGCTCAGAAGAACAAAATTGGCCGATCCCGCGCATTGCCCACGCAGATGCACGCATTTTGCAAACTTACCTGCTACAAGCTCGTTCTTCCAGCTGCGACTCTTTCAGAAGCAGTCTGTTCAAACCCATCACAGTAGATATAATATCAAGTAGAGCATCACCAATCTAAAAAAGACGACGAACTTAGATAACATTCTGCTAGTAGCAACTGGCATGAAACTAATGTGCAGACATCTAATGGACATCAAATCACTACACAAAAATAAATTCATTCCAATTGCCTTTATCATAAAATACAGAGTCACAATTTGAAAAACAAATTCAGCAAGTGGAAGTTATGCTTCAACGTTTTAACAACGTGAACACAAAAACTTCATACCAATTTTGATATTTCTGAGAGTATTTTACCTCTTTCGATTTCGGGACAAAATCTAAATAGTTGCTGATCGTCTTGGTGATGT
The DNA here is from genome assembly GCA_034695085.1 of Cylindroiulus punctatus. Lineage (NCBI taxonomy): Eukaryota > Metazoa > Arthropoda > Diplopoda > Julida > Julidae > Cylindroiulus > Cylindroiulus punctatus. The sequence goes on along the minus strand of JAQFYZ010000565.1, from coordinate 27,947 downwards.
AAACGACATCCATTTTATCCCGTAGCACACTTCCATCAGCGGTGTAATTCCGGAGCCGATGAACGCTCTCGATGACGCTAGAACTCGTGATATTCAAATTGGTCTACAGCAAAATAAATGGTAGATAGTAAAGAGTATTATTTTTCCGTAACTATCACTGCCATATTTCCTCACCTTCGCAAACTGCTCCAGGACTTTGGTGACTTCACTGATGTAGGGGCACCTGGTTGTGTCCAGCCGTTCCCAAGAGCCGCGCTTGCCACAGACTCGCACTGCAGTGGACTGCTTCCTCGCCGACGAAGCTGCTGCAGACCAACAGGGCAGTTCCACAGCCACGCCCTCAACAGTGCGTGGCCACTCATACTGGCCCTTGCTGCCGGTGGTCACTGCTTGTGGGCAGAACGAGGTGCTGTCAGAGAGAACCTTGACCTGGACAGTCGCAGTGCGGTCGCCGGAAGAGGTGTTCAGCCGACACGCCCACGTTCCACCGTGGTCTGGCTCAAGCCGCAGGATGGACAACGAACCTTGCAACACCATGCCATCTTCTGACTGGCCCATCTCCACCACAATGTCACCGGAGTCTAGATCCGGTTGCTGATTGTTCAGAACCCAGGCTAGCGTGCCCTGCGGCTCCACCAAGGACACTTGACAGCTGAACCGCAAGGCGTCACCAGCAAAAACTAGCTGGGATTGAGCGGGCTGTAGGTCAAAGACAGGGATCTGGATTGGCCAGTCTAGGAATGTGAATTCGAACAGAAATGAGTTGGGGGCCCTGATTTATTCCATTATAAAACAACCAGGAATGCCTCATCAGCAAATGACAATACTCACCGCAGTGCCAGTGTTTGACCTTGTGCAGACGAGTGCCACTGAGCTGAGGCGGAAGCTGGCAGATTGTGCGTGAAGACAGCTGCACAGCATGCTCGTTGCTCCAGTTCACCATCCACTGCAGCTGACAGTCACAGATTAGCGGGTTGTGCGAGAGATCACTGAAAGAGAACCATACTGATCAGTTGTGATCACGACAGGATTGGGAGGCAAAAAGAAAGGTGATATCGTACAGATTGCTAAGCTGCGAGAGGGCCTCAAAGGTTCCATTGGCTAGCCGAGCGAGCTGATTACCCATGAGGTACCTGGAAACGATGAACCTGTAATGCTGTTCAAAGAACATTGGAGCAGAAACGGAGCAACACTTACAGTTTTTCCAATTTGTCCAGGCCCAGAAAAGCTGCCCCGTCAACAGTCCGCAAGATGTTGTGCGACAGGTTTCTGAACAAGTGAGAAACAACAGGGCTTGTCAGCAATTTAGTTTTAAAAAATGTATAACTACGGGATATTAGTTACAAGTTGAAATAAATAAAAATGCCAATTACAATATAGTGCGTTTTTGCCAAAACTCGGTGCAGCACAATATTTGGTACATGTATATGAAAACAAAATATTCTGTTTACTCACAACAGCTTCAGGTTCACCAAGCCTACAAACGCCCCATTTCTAACAATGTTGATACGGTTTTTGGCAAGGTTTCTGAAAAATGAAACACGGCAATCAGCATAGTCCATCATGAAGCATATGCATATGGCACTAATCACTTACAGTCGCTCAAGTTTTGGAAAGGTCGCAAAACTTCGGTTCACCAAGACAGAAATAGAGTTCCCTGACAAATCCCTGCAAAAGCACCAGAATACAAGAGCTCAGCATAGGGGCAGCAAACTACGGCCAGTGGTTGTGAAAATTTTGAATATACTCACAATCGTAACGTGTCAGCAGGCAGCGACTTGGAGGTGATCACAAGCATGGTGGTGATCTCGAGTGGATTACTACACTTGACCCGATGACCGTGCTCAAAGGAGGGTCCAGCACTCATGATGGCACAGGTGCAGTCCAGGGCGCAGGATCGAGGCCTGGCCAGAAGCGCTTCAGGTATTGTCCAGCCAAAGAAGAGCAGGGCCCAGCACAAGGTCCATCGTGCATTAGTCCGCCCTGTGAGAACGGCAAACATCATCCCTGAAGGGCAAAGGCCTCATGGGCTTTAAGTCTGCCTCATATCTGACTATCTGAGAACAAGAGAACAAAAATGGCATTCCATATTACACCAACAAAATGGGCAAGAGTACTTCCACAATACAATCTGGAAGGTGTTCATTTAAAACTTGTTCCATCCCTAAAATTTCTGGGTATAACCATCACCTACTATATACTACGGAATACCCATATCAAGAAAATTCCGGTTTAGCAAATCAACGCCTTAGATTTGCACTGTGAATTATAAAACAATGTCCTCAAAATGTAAAGGAGATCCGCTAAGTCATGTCTGGCCACTGCTCGAAAATTGCTGCTCAAAATGGAATCCTTACAGACATGAGTTTGAAATGGTTCAGTGTACAGCTGTGAATTCTATTACATGTAGTCGACGTTAGCAGCCAGGCGAGAGCATGAAATGATCAAGGGTCTCCAATGCAATATGAACGTTGCAATCATGACCATAGGCGGTGGCGGACAAGAACTCCAATCTACTTATGAAACCGCATGTCCGTTGCATGTCAATAGAGTTTTTTTCCTTTCGAAGGATAATAATAAGCCTCAAGACACTCCATTGGGTTGATGTACTAGCCAGTCCATCAGTGAGCTCCCCCACCCCCTCCATCTGTCAACCAGGATATCTTTGATGATTGCAGAGTATGTAGTTGACTTGAAAATAACATTAAATTTGCACATTTTGTACACGAACTTATATACGGAAAAAGACCATCACCATAATGCTGCAAGCTGCTTATTTATAGCCTCACTCAAAACTGAAGAGGATTTTGAATTTCGTCGTGCTCAACGCTATGCATAACTGCAACGTACTGATCTCCTAACCCAGATCAGATGGGATCTGACTAGATAACTGAAAACGAAATCGTCCCTGTGCATTAATCTCTCCAAATCATTCAATTTCCTGGTCTCACAGCAAGCATCAAGGCCTGATTGTACCCCCGCCTCAACACCTTTACGAGCACAAATTCCCTATTGGCCAGGCTACGACCAAATGAATCAACCAAAAAACATTGTCCAGACAGAACGACGCCAGCGTCCTGCTACACGAATATTTCATGAGTTGTTTATTTTGGCATCCACAGCACCATGACAGCACGAACAAACAGTTTAGGCCTAAAGTAGGGCCCTTTCCCAAGCATCGTTCATAAATGCACCTGGTAAATGTACTTACATAGACAGCTTGGGTCGAGGGTGCCTTCCCGTATCGCAGCACCTCTTTTCCTGGCAAGCGAAAATCTGAGAAAGCAGTTGAAATTTACTCATTTTTGTGTAGTTCAATGGGCGCCAGGGCACTGAACATGGTGATCCTCCAAGTTCGTTGGCTTCTTCAACTAGCATCATTCATCGGTGCTCGGCAATTCAGCTAAATTGCCAGGACAATCTGGCACATCAATAACTGCATATCGCACTTCTCGGGTTCAAAAATCACATTAGGGTTCACATAAAGCAAGCATAAACGACTAAATTAGACCACTATACAGTTTCTAAAAATCTGACAAGAACACATTGCAAGTTGAGTCGATCAAAAAATCGAACGAAGCTCGAGCCAGTGCGCATGCGCAGTGGCCAACGATGCCCGTCCACGAGTCAAAGAAATCTTCCTTTGGACACATCGAAATAAACAAATTGTACAGAAATAAATTTGTGAGAACACCTACCAGTCATCTGTCATTTATGTGAAATATTAATTTGAAACCGTAACTCTGGCGAACCCAGTCGTATACATCATTATTATGAAAATTTCTTTTCATTGATTGGGCTTGCCAGGCAGTTTTGCTCATTGACCTTGAGAGGGTCAGCTGGCTGGGCCAAGTAATAACCCATGAATTGAATTTTTGGCGCTTATTTATATAATCTATTATTGTAAATAAGACCTCGTTTTCGCGGTTATTGGAGACTACGTACGCCTCCTCTAAAGATATCAATAAGAAAAACAAATTATATCTTTTGAAACCGAATTTTTTTCACAATAAAAACAGTAATTACATTTTCATAAAACGAAAGACGTCCGAGAAAAGACGGTTCAATCAACGTGGACGTACGGATAATCAATTGTGGAATTTCCATTTCAATATGGAAACAATTGATTGAGACATGGGTAAAAGTGATTGTCAAACTATCCACTCGACCCAATGCTTATAAATAAAATAAAACTAATATTTTGTTCAGTTATCACGTGCGAGAATTTCAATCTTTATAGCAAAGCAATCAGGTGAGCTAAAATAATGCATGCAAGTGCATTACTGAACAATAAATTTACCAAAGCTCAGCTCTTACTTAATTCAAATGTAGACGCGACCTAGACATTTTTCATCAAACTGCCACCCGATTGTCCTTTGCCCATTTCTTCATTATCCTTATCATATACTCCACTTGAGCATTTGTTGAGTTTCGCAAGAGCTGAATGACGTCGCTGAGAGCGTCCCTAGAAATAATAAAATAAAACATTATAGCGATTTGCTTCAGCTAGGAGTTACAACATTTTTGATATTTTTCAAAATGTGACTAAAATTTCACAAAAATATAGTTCCTATGATTAATTTATAGATCATTCACCTTTCAGCTATTTTAGCTTGTATTCAATAAATTTGGCTTACTTTGGTTCGTGTCCAGCAATTATGAGTTGAAAAACTCCTACGCAAGCTCCTCGCTTTCCTTCCCAGTACTCTGGATTTGGATCCAACCGCTCTAATACATCGAAAGCCTTGGCTGCATAATAAAACTGACCCATCTAAAAAAACCAATTCGTCTTATTAATTTGTCTCTATAAATATGGTAAAAAACAAAATTGAATTCAGTGGTTCAGTAATATTTCGGTGAATCGAAACTCGCACAATATTTATAGTTTTGAAAAGTTGAGTAAAGTGCAACAATAGTTTGTGGGAACAGTGCTTCGGTGCTCTAATGCTCTACATGTACCTTATAACAGTCATTAGCAATCATCTGAAGTAAGCTGAACGATTCTCCAGACGTTTCCATTTTTAAATAAAGCTCCCATGCCAAACGAGCTTTCTGATTCATGATATCTTCAAAGAAAAGGTTTTCAATACGATAAATTTTCGTAAAGTTAAAAGAAACACACAAATTGTGCCGTGAAGATTGTATTTACAGCATCTAGCCAACCAGCTGAGGTAGACGTAATCGCATTTCATTTTCTCGCTTTGTATCAAAAGAAAAACCTAAGACAGAGAAACGAGTTTAGAGCCAAGGTGTTGCATATCTTCGGAAACATTTTCATAAATTTGTAAGGAAAATATCCAGGTCAACAGGATTACCTCTTCTGCCTCTTTATAGTTATTATCGGCCGCTTTAGCTTGTGCATAATTGAAATTGAAGGTATCGTCACTGTAGAAGTAGCTCTTTTATGTAAAACGATTTTGGATTCAGCTACAGTGTAAATGTTAAAACTATGATTCTTAAAAAGTGTTCGTTATAATCATACCACCTTGATTGAGTTAAGGTACAGCAACACATCGTCGAATTGACGCAATAGAAAAAAGCAAGAAGCCATGCACTGTCGACCTGGAATTGTATCTGCAATGCAAATATTATATTCACGAATCAAGCAAACGATATCTTTTCTAAGTACAACATAAAGAATGCTATTTACCACATTCACTAGCAGACCCGCCGACGAGTTGAAAATACTGTTGTGCAACCTTTGTGTTCTCCCTCTGCAGAATAAATAAAAATGTTCGGGTTTTCGGAATTTTCAAAACATGTACCTCACCACTGTATCAAATATTACCACTCCAAGTTCTTGTCCTAAAGCCGCGTTGACGACACCTTTTAAGATGTATTCTTGAGGCACTGTTGGTTCAAGATCCTTTATGAGATTATAGGCTTCAGTTATATCATCTGCGAGCAGAAATAGTTCAAAAGGTTGACATAATTTCAAAATTTTGGATATCATCAATTGCTCAAAAAATCATCCAGGTCATTTTTAGAGATTAGCCAAGATCAATGCAGGACCTCGTATTGGTGTTCAAATGACTTTCCAAAATTAGCTATAAAGAACACTAGCCTTGTTGCAAGTAATATATGACCAAATTCAAGCGGGCTTCCGGTATCACGTCTACTAAAGGCAGCAGTTCTCGTAAAGCCCCTTCTCCTCCACGAAACACGACCTGTATTAGACGAACAAAATTGATTCCAAATGTCAAAAATTAATTAGGCGAATCTAAACGGATCAATTTGTACAAAGTGCAACATCTCACCAAGTTATGTTGAATCAGGTCCCTTGCAAACGTGAACGAATGCGATACTAAATCCAAGAGCCCTTTTAGCTCAGCCTGTCGAAAGATGGTAAAAAGTATAAAATAAGATTTGATGGAGAAAGTATTCAAATATTAAAATCACTTGTCAAACCCATCTGCAGTCAAAATTAGAAGCTTACCTCGGCAGCTTTTCCATTGTAGAGCCGGTAATGGTTGCACGCCTTCAGATTTATAGCAGTCGTGCTGTCCGGGAAGTGCTGCAGGTACACCGACAAAACCTCCTGAAATTGGCAAAATATTGAGAACAATGTTGAGAGACAGCAAAACCATAGCCAAACATGTGGCAAACCTGCGACACGTCATAGTAGTCTAGCTTGTAATAGCACAATGCGATGTATACATTCAGCGCCAGGAAATCCCTGAAAAAAAGAGGTCCTTTTTCAAGACATTGAGGTTCAAATGTGAACAATTTTCGTATTTTGTAGGGCTGTTGCTTATACCTGTTGTCCAAAAGCACCCTCTTGTAAATATCAATAGCTTCCTGATAATGACTTCTCAGGTAATGGATGGAAGCCAATGACAGCTGGTCCTCTGTCACATCCTGTAGCTTCTGATGGTAGCTCATGAGACGTTTTTCGTCACTAAACTTGTGTGACAAGTGGAACAGAAGCCTAGTCTGCAAGGAGTTGGAATCCGGGCCTGTCATGCAAATAAATGTACTTGACTGACATGCCTCACGATCGTGTTGAGTTGGTGATAAAACTTCCCAAAATACATATCTGCATGCATATCTGGATGATAGCGAAAATTAGGGAAAAATTTGAATAAAAATGCCATTTCAAATGTTTTTCTTCACATCAAGTATGTAGTTCATCGATACATGTATTTCCAGTCAAGGATAAAGTTCGGGAAAAGGTCATCGCATTGGCTTTCTCAAATTTTTCTATCGATATTGGTAAAACCATGACATGTACATTGTGACATGTACCTTGCAGGGCAGCCTTATCGGCTTCTGGATACATGCCGAGAAAGAAGTAGCAGCATGCTAAGTTGAGCCACACCTCGGCCGGGCAGTCTGGTTTCTTCGTTAACTGAAGATATTCCTGGGATTAGAAAAAAATGGTGAGAAAACCATTTTACTATGCGATTTGCCCTAGTTAAATTAAGATGGTCGCCGACCTCCTTGGCTCGGCTGTAGTCCCCCAAGTGAAAGGCACAGAACGCAACCCATGAACTCGTCTCCCTGTCTGTCTTCCCGGTATTTCGGAAAAACTGAAAAGGACCGAGCATATCGAGCAAACTTTGGACTTCGTTATATGATGTGATGCCCTGTAAACGAATTATTCATTTACAGATACATGCAGGGAAGAAGGAATCACTGTCATACCTCCAAAAGGGCAATGGCTCCAACATAATCTCTCTTTTGCAAAAACCCTTGCAGAGACGGTGTTTGATTCTTGTGCTTGATATCGGAACTGTCACTCGAAGATGGTTCACTCACCTCTGCAGGTTTAGCTCGCGATAAAATCTAAAAATTCATAAATGAATACTTTAGTCATATCGAGCATCATTAGGGAGCGTACATAAATTACATCACCAGCTAAGGGGGGGGGGGATGGGGGGGTAGGGGTGTGATCATTGGTTACATGTGGTTGCAAGGGGGGAGGGGGATGAACTTGGTGTTTACTGTAATCAGGAAACATTCAGTTTCAGATTATTAGACAAAGTAGGCACATTATCAGCAAAATTTTGCGTCAACTAACTTGTAATTTACTTCTTTAGAATTATCAGGTTCCATGAAATTCAGATGCAAATAAGGCTCTAGTGATTACTGATGTCAATGAATGGCTGCATCCCACATGAAAATTATGAATTATGAACCTGTCAATTTTTTAGTGGCAAAGGGGGGTAAACTTTAAAATGGTGACGTAATTTTTAGGGGTAGGGCTGTCGGTTACACTGTGTTACAAGGAGGATGGTAGGGGGGTGAAAAATGAGAAAATGTGGTGACGTAATTTATGTACGCTCCCTTATGAGAAAACCCTCCTAGTGAACAGATATCCAATTTTCGCTCATCCTGCATGTACACGACGATTACAACACGCTCACGAATTCAAGTGAAAAAAACCTATAAAACTATGCCAATGCTATTAACGGAAGGATTTGATTCATGCTTACCATAGTTTTCTCGTAAGTCGAAGTTCAACCATTCATCTTCCTCTTTCGTTTTGATGTAAATTGGCACTCAAGATTTCACAGCCATGCTCCCTTCACAAATTCCACGGAAACCATGGTTACCAAACAAAAACGAATGCAACTAGTAATAGCGCTTTTATGAATTACCTTCAATGTATTTCTACTGCTCAATTGGCGCCAAATTTGACTGAAAATTTGAAGGCAAGATTTCGTAAAATAAACTTGCGTTTGGTAACTCATAAGATAAAATTTCCCCAACACTCACTAGGCTATTAGAAATGTACGATTTAATTAAAACGTTTGCTGCTCTGCCCTGCCAGTGCAGGACCCCAACAAAAAAAAACTAATGGTCCACACAATATACCAAATCGCGCCATGTAGCAACGTTACACAACTTGTTTCATAATAAAAAAGAAACGCCTTAATTTACATCTTGTAATATTTTTAGCTTAAACATTTTGCTATACATGTGTAGTGTGGAACCAGCAAACGCATGTGATAACTTTGGGATAGCTTGATGCAGAACTTAGCTAATATAAAAACACTATTGATTTTATAGGAAACTGGAAAATAGCACTGAAAAATTGCCACTCGCAGAATTGAAAGAAAACGAATATATTTATCTATGAGGACCGCAGCTACGGTCCCTACCATTACAAGGGCAAGCCATATAAAACAACTTGGTGCATGCAAGATAGTCACATCTGGCAGAACAACGCCTAACGGATAATCCAAAATTTGGGAATTGAGAATAGGCAACGAAAATTCGAAACTGGTGTCGGTGAAATCAGCAGCAGAGGCGTTAACGGAGCAAAGAATTTTCGGCGCTGCAAATGAGCTTCGAATGTTATGAAACGCCATTTCTACGGCGACTGCATTCTGCGTCGAAGAAACATTCAAAAGCAGTAGAAATGGTCCACTAGATACGTCGAATCAGTTAAAAAACAGCGAAACATAAATTACACTTTCCGGCGCACTGATCCAGAAATCTTTTGACAGCCAAAAGCGGCTGCTACGGGGTGCGGCTCTTGCTTTTCTTCACAGATTCGTGCCCGCTGTCCCTTGGGGAGCTATGTTCTCGGGAGCGTTCCTTCCTGGAATGACGCTTGCTGTGGGAGCCCGAGCGGGAACCAGAACCTGTCCTGGATCTGTGCGAGGAGAGATACAAGTTAATGAGCTTGGTTATTTCTTTTTAGTTCTGGTACTAGTTAAAAATCAAACCACAGTACTACAACTTATTCTGCGTAAACACCGTATCCAGATTTAATTTTGTAAGGTTTGGATGGCTTAGGATTCTGCGGCAAGCCCACACACATTTATTCGATTTATCCGAAAATAAAGCCAATCTAAATCCTATATAGAGCACGGAGTTGAAATTAAATTGTTGCTGACCTTGTCCTGCGCACAGATTGGCTGCGGCGCCTGCCTCTAGAGCGGGAATGAGATCGAGAACGGGACCTTGACCTGCTGCTGTAAGATCTACGCCTTCTCCTTCTGAAACGAACAACAATGGTTATGCAACTTTATTATGACGAACAAGGACCAATCACCGCTGAGACTTACCGTGGAGACTTGCTGCGAGAGCGCCCACGGCGGCGGTCATCATGCCTTCGGCTATGGCGGCGTGGTGAGCGTTCCTTTGACTTCATTTCGTTGGGTGCTGCAAGGAAAAGTTGCAAATTAGTAACAACAACAACTTCAAAAAAAGAGCCAGATATTTTTTGATATTCAAAAAAACTCACTTTTGCGATCGCCCTGTGCGAACTGGATTTCCAGTTCCCTTCCATGGAACCATGTTCTGTCAAGATTGTACATGGCGTCTTCGGCATCCCGGACATCTTCAAACTTGCATCTGGTTAAGGTTTCATACCAACATACTACCAACCTGCACCCGACCCTTTGAAACTCACTTGCGTTTTCAGTGTTCCAATTAGAAAATCACGTGATCACAGCAAAAACCCACGACTTTTGCTGTTGGGGAGCGCTTGCAGTTGCGGGTTGGCCAAGTTTAGTTAAAACGAACAGTTCAATTCCAGTGAGATTTTAGAAATGCACCATTGTTCCAGTTATACAAGGTTTACTACAGACGACAGTTTTGATAAACGCCGGTTGAATTTATAGGATTTTATTGCTCTTTTTTAAATTTAGGAAGCCCCAGCGACCCACAAAATGAGGGATAGTTATTGAGCTTTCCATCATGGTTGAAATTTAGGAAAACTGTTTGATACAATTTCATAATTAACAGCCACCAGTGGTTTTCAGATGCCAAAGCACCAATTTGCTCTACCCAGACTCGCAAGGCATCCCCTCGGCAAAACCCAGCAACCCCGCAGCGTCAACATTTCAACGGTAGCTATGCGCGTGAAAATGTGGTTACATGAGTACATACAGCCGTTGGGGAGTCCACACTTGAGTCGTCTACCATAACAGTAACTTTTGTTGCCGAAGTCGACGAGCCGCATGGACAAAAGGCGTTCATTGTTGGACAAGATCCCCAGGCGGGCAATTTAAATTCCGAATGTCAAAGCATTAACGATACAGATTCTGTGCTTGATCTTTTCGAGACAGGAAACCCTGGCGCCACTGGCCACTCTTTGCTCTGCTCACTGCAAATTTTGACGACCGAGACTGCCACTTGAACTTGGCTGACGACTTAACCCCTTGTGGGCTCTGTGCTTTTTTGTGCTCCTCGTGTCTTTCTCTTTGCTTTGTTTCAACCCTCTGTTTATGTGTGCGCTTTACTTTTTGACCATCCTCAACCCCCTTGCATGCCTGAGTCTTTTAACACAACTTTGAGCTTGAAATCTTGTCTTTGAGCTCTACATAAAACCAAATGAAAACAAAGATTAATTACAAGGCGCTTTGGTGAGGCGTTAACAGTGGAGCATGGGTGCTGCGGCGAATTTTTCTCTGTCCCTAGAACGCACAGCTGAAAACCCAAGTTGAAACCAGTGTAGCACCAACAAGTAGAGAAGACCTGGTCAGCAGGGCTAGACCTGGCTATAGGGATAACAGAATTGATTTTCGGGCTACTTGACATAACAAATTTTAATATGCATTTTTCCGAGCCTAAATGTCCAGCCCTGCTTGATATGATCATGAGTCTCTTTAATAAAATCTGAAGTTGTTTAGTCAAAGTTGCGGAAAAGTGGCAATCACATATTTTTGTAAATGGATTTTGCAGAAAACAAGGACAGACGCTAAATTTAAGTAAACTGTCTGGTGGAGGGGGAAGAAAGAAACTTGTGCTTTCAGCAATTAAGGTATCATGAAGGCATAAATCGCTTCCCAAAAAGTAACAAGCTGACACTAGGTTGCACTGCTAAGTTTTTTTGCATTGTCTTAAAAAAACATTTGGAAAATGGACAGCCTTTTTTTTAAAATTTTTTTTGTGGTTCCTTGGGCAAAGAGGATCATAATTGGAGACTGGGAATAACAACATTGTTATTTGTAAATAAACCCTGGGCTTGTTACACTTAACTATTGCTACGTAACCTAAATTTCCTATATTATCCTACACACCTACAAATGCTCGTGGACAAGGGCGCCCATGCAACTTTCTTGGAAATCACACGCAAGCTCATTTCGCTCTTCGTAGTAAAGGATATTGAATGTAGGCAAAGCCTCGGGGGCGGCGATTGTAGTAATCCACAGGAACGTACACATCTGAAATCTTTGGACATAACAGTTTGGACAACAAATTGACAAAAAATTCGACTACAGTAGCAGGGGTAAATATTTTCAGTAACGGGAAGGAATTATTGGCACTTACGGGACCATATTTACTGAACAAACTTCTCAGGTCCTCTTGTCTAGACAAAAAGAAGGGAAAAAAGCAACCTAAGTCATGATAAGCACTAATAATGTCACAGCGAGGCTATAGATACAGCATGTCCATCGCTCAGAGGCCCCCAAACTTGGATGAAGGCATGCAAATTATGTTCACATAAAATCAACTACAAACGAAGAAACAAAAATAAATCTTGGACTGTGAGCATGATATGACCACCAATGACATGCAGGCAGATATGTCATCGAAGTTTTGTTCATCTACCTGTTATTTGCTAAGCTAACTAATCCACATATCTCACATGGATAAAAATTGGGACTGATATAGGCCTAACTGTACATGGTAACTGGTAGAGCATGTAATGCAATTTTAAAAATGAAACTTCAGTTCATGCGTATTCTGGTACCATATTACTAATGTTGAATTCAATGCTTCCATTGAAATAGCACTTACATGTATTAAGTGTGTGCACACCTTAAGCAAAACGGTGTAGTAAAACATGCATGCCATGGCTATACACTAGTGTAACCAATGTCAATTAACAACATGTTACGTAATTTTCAAATATGTTGTATAACCCTTCTACATACATGTAACATGTTTTGTTATATAGTATGGACGTACCTTTACCTAACTCGCTACAATCAAAAAGATCAAATTGGTTTAGCTGGATGTTAGGAATGCAGAAAGCACTAGGGATAATAAATTTTAGGTTCCATTTTCAGTTTTCTCCAAGGGCGGGAACATTTATTACTTGGGCACCCTGTACGCTATGAATTAGGCCTACCGCTTTTTTCTCTCATTCGAATACCAATGGTCCGATTCTCGAATACATGTATAATGTACATGTACCGATCGGCCGCTAATTTATCAGAATTGTGATCCGTCGTCTTTGAAACTGAGCTTTAAAGAAGGTTCCGCAAACAGTACAGGCGGACCGTTTGGACTTCACAAAAAAAGGCATGGCAGACATGAGCGTGATGGCGCTTTCAGTTCCAGAACACAAAGGAGATAGAACGCATTTTTTGAGAATTTGTCGGAAAAAAGACGCCAAGCGCTAAGATAAACGTACCTGGAATTCTCGGGCACATTCCTGACGTACAGCGACGTGTTAGGCGGCCTCGAATAGCGCGAATGAGAAGACATTTCCAAAGAAATGCACCACTCGATGTTGTCCGATGAAGAAGAAAATCAAAAATGGTGAAGTAGAATCCCAAGCGATCTCGTTGATTATTTCGAATGCTACGTGCGCCTATAGGATGGTTTTGCCTCCAAAGCCTTCGTGGCGCTTCGGCTTCCAGACGATCTGGCGTAAACTGCGCCACTAACGTGCTTATCTGGCCACATGGAATTTAAACACCGATTTCAAACAAGATTCATGTCCACATTCAAGAAGCACATTGTAGGAATAAAAGTTTGTAACGTGAATTTTATTTGTTTTCGGGCTATATTCTGAACGTTCTATCGGGAAGGAGTGGCATAGGAAATCGGGCCATTAGAAGAGGTGAGCATTTTATATTTGACACAACAAGATCAAATGATAAAACGGGGTTGAAACTGTACATTAAATTAGCAGAAGTTCGTTGCGCTAAAACTCGAGTTCACATTCTTGACAATATAAATACAAATAACCGTTATGGAATTATAAAATAGAAGCATGCTAGCGAAGGAAGCCAGCTCCGGATGTGGGCGCGGCTTTCCCAAATATGACTGCAGAGAATAAACGCAATCTGCACTATTCGTCGTAAGAAATACACTCTGTGCTATACGAGCCCACAATCAGAACAATGTCAAATTTTTACTTTATCAATCCCCAGTAGAAGCTGAATTAATAGACAGTATTTTCTCAAACTTTAGACGTGGCTAAATTATGTCATTATAGGTTGTCAGTGGAAAAAATTTGAACTTGTGTCTTAAAAATTCGACTACACTGTATTCATGTTCTAGACACACGTATACCAAATTTATATGTAAATTGTTCAGCACTACTACTAAATGAGACCAATCATGCATCATGTCAGTGATATGTTGTGATATGTTCCAAATCCGCAAATTTGGAAATCATGCATGAAGATCATGTCATACTTACTCCAAGTATAGTTGCTACATTATTGTTACTGCTAACTTAAATTGACTTACATGACTGTCATTTGGAATATTTTAACACGTCTAAGACACGATTGCAAGGCAACGTGTCAATTCCTGACAGAATTACATGTATGTGGAAAACATGAAAAAAGTATTGCAAAACAAGTCTTATAGGTTTACACAAGAGGGAAAAAGATTGCCTTGTGAACCATCGTTTTTTCGTTTAATTCGGAATTAACTTATCTATAACATCTTTGTATACGTCAACGACATGCAAATTTGCTTTTTAAAGTTTGTTTCACAATCGAAAATATGTTGACTGTCGCGTGTATATCCGGAACAAACATGTGTAGAACATGTATCGAAAGTGCAAGAGACGTACGTGTTTGCAATGTTGACAAACGAAGCATTCATAAGTTTTGCTATTATCTGAAAAATTTATATTTCACAGTGCTAGGGAGAAGTACTAATTATCAGAATATTCAAATATTGGCAAAATCTTCAAAATTCATGAAATGTGTGTGGAAGACGAACACGTTAAACGTTAACTGCCTTCTAGGGGGAAAACCTCTTGGGATAATCCATAAAGGATAAAAATGGAGTTTTCCACGTATCCAAATTATTTTATGGTTCTGTTAAAAACGTCGTTTAATTTCATTGAAACTAGATTAAACATGCTATAAAGTAGCAGCTTATAGAATTTTTAAATTCTCATTCTCTGAGAAATCCAAAAATATCAACAATAAATTCAGAAAAGAGTGCCATATATAGACCACCTCAAGCATAAAAGTTTTTAATTTTTAAAAAACAAGTTTTTGAGAAAAAGAAAACAAGAAAAAATGTCTTCGTGACAAATTTATACATTTCAAATTGTTTTTCCACGAGAACATTAGATCTACAAAAAGTCGAACAAAAATAATAAAGTACTTAAAATTACAAGTTACCGAAACGAATATTATCGGTAAGTTTAAATAAATACATGCATTTCATGCCGTTTTATAGTAAAAACATTTTGGAAATCCTAGTTTTGTTAACCATATTTTTGAACTGTGCATGAAAAGAATCTTGACGTGAATATTATTTTGCGAATACAATAGTGAATACAGTAGTTAATTTAAGTTTTTTTTTGCGAAATCCAATATATTTTTAAACCCATACATACTGACCTTGCCACGTTTATCAAACAATTAAAAAGAAATTAAATTTACTCAGTAATCGACTCGGAAGTTAACTTGCCAACGCTTTCTCGAAAATTTCATGAATCGCAGCCATTTTTACAATTTAAAAATCATGTAAGAGCAACAAGTGCAATACATGAAAATTCATTAAAAAGTCATATTTTGGAGATTCTTATATTATGCATATATTTTGGCGAAAATATAGGTCTTGCCAAAATTTGATTAAAAACACGTCGGCCAAAATGGGAGGTAGATAGGTTACCGAGACAACGATACAAATCAATATTTGCAGGAAAAATAGCGATGGCAACAACAAATGTATTGATTATTACACGAGCCAAAAATTATGCACCAGCAAATGAGAAATTTTGAAAAAAAACTTAAGGGTTAAATTAATTGGCAGGTAAACCAAACGTGAAGATATCCAGGCATAATTCGTTTTTGACAAAACTGAATTTTGATAATACCACGTGCTTTTAGTGAAACTTTTAGGAAAGGTTTTCAAAAATATTTATCACAATTTAATTTGTTTTTGATCACGTTTTCTTCACCAATTGAAAAAGAATACTAAATTTTCAGAAAAATCACAATCAATTTGCTTTCCGAAATTTTGAGCAGCAAATAATTTCGGAATTTAAAAGTTTTAAAGTCGCCATTTTAAACCTGTGAACATTTCATGTGGTAAAACTCCCAAAAACATCCCTAAACATGTCACTACGTGACGTGAAAATATTTCCAAATTTTCGAGTAAGTGCTTCTACATCAGAAAACGAGGACAATTTATCAGTGGAAATCTGAAGTCAATAAATATCATTTATGAAAAGCCAAGGATAATTCCTCTCGTGTAATAGTCTTTCGCAAATTGCATGACAATAAAGATGTCTTACATGTAGTCATTCTTGGTTTCAACGTTGCAGAATTTGTGCAAAGTTCTGCTAACGATTGCCCTGTCGCGCATCGATTTTGGCTTAAAATTTTCCGACCGCTTTCTGATATGATAATTCATCAAAAGCGAGATCTGTTAAAATGACGATGGTAACGTGTTTCTAACAACCTAACATTTGTACTTACTGACTGACAGCCGACACTCGCTGATAATATGCCGGATACTGGAAGTAAAGTCCATGATTTTTACCTTTGGGAGATGTGCCCTTAAATCTCAATTGGTCTTTTCTGCTAATTGGAAGTTAAGTTTTGTAAAATTCCTGATTTATATAAGATATTGAAATGTTTTTATATTGTGAAAGATGCTTTTAAAGTTGAGGTCAAATCTAAAACATAATGCATTCATAGTTTTGAAATTTGCAACTTCAAAAGAATTCCCATTTTCCTCATTGTTTCGAAAACCAGTGAAAATATTGTCCAACATCTTTGACCAAACTGTACATATCCTAGCTACCACCAACCAACATCCCACATGTTTTAGTCTTGCTCAAAACACTCCGATAGCTCGCATTCAGAATTGTCTAAATAACTACACAAATTTGGTCGCGTTCAGAATGGTTCGCTGTAATTGCACATCATATCAGAAACTGCCCTTGCATTAGCCTTGTCAGAACTGGCTTTCACTGAAGTTTTAAACCCTTGCGCTATTCCAGAACTTGCTTGTAAATTTCAAAACTCGAACAGGGACTTACGGATCAATGTGGTTGTGACTCATCCGAATCGATGACTTTGACATTTTTTGCTGCCTCAAAACCTCACCGGCCATTTCAAAATTAACCAGTCCTTTGAGAGCTCACCGGTCATTCCAGAACTCGCCACTTTTTCAGACCTCAGCCAGTCTCGAGGTTACCTTGGGTGTTCTGACATCAGCTCCTGGAGACGTCTCGGAACGCTGCAGGTTCCCAGTGATCCAAGTGCGGAGTCGCATCCTAGAGACCGAGCCTGGAGCTGTTAGGGGCGAAGTAGGAAGGGGAAGTCGAAGAGTTTTCTTAGAAAATAGGGCTTTTTGGACAGTCTTCGGCAGCGCCAGCAGTTCGGCGCTGCTTTGGGCGCCATTATGCTCTTCAGAGTGCAAAATCATATGATACAAAAGGTAGATAAGTCCGTGCTGTTCTGGGATTCTTCTGGGATTCGGCCACTTAGCACTCTTTCACACAGGTACACTTGCGGATCACTTCCACGTTCTTCAGGTAGCTCGTGCCGTCGTTGCAGATTAGCCGGACCTTGCGCTTCTTCGTTTTGCGCGGCTGGCAACAGTTACTTCCACATCCGCCCACACAGTTGGCCTTCTTGATCTTCTTCCGAGAGCGGCAACCGTTCTCCTCCAGGTAGTCGCGCCACTGCTGTTTCTGGCACGTAGGGGCTGGAAGGACAGATGACATGAGGTTTTTGTGTGTAAGGGATTAGGAATTAGGGGATTAGGTCGAGCAGAACTGAACAGACCATGGAGACAATTGCATCACTGTTTTACAGACCTTGGTCACAAAACGGTCCTCCCCACCCCAGCTTGCACTGGCATTCGTACTGGTTGCCCTCGTCCGGGACGCACTTGCCCTTCTTGCACATGTGGTTCCGACAAGGGTCAATGGTTACGGCGTCGTAGTTGGGGCAGCCAGGAGTCACCTTGTGTTGCTTGGGCGCAGCCACGAAATCGAACAGCTTGTGGTTCACGTACATCTCCTTCATGCATCCTGAAAAAGAGAAAAACAGCAAAAGAAGGAATTTTGATTAATGTCGCCTGTCAATCCAGAAAAGCCCATGGCCCTGATCCAAGTGTGAACATATCATATGTTTTTCAACTCCACTGGAAGAGATGACGGTAGTACGTGATACACGTATCAAGTTTAAAATTATGTTCTTTTGTAACAGTGTTTGCCATTTCTGGTCTTTTGCTAGGCAAAGTTAAGTCATTGTGCACCAAACCAAACCTAACCTAGACAGAACTCTAACCAAGCCTCAAAAGACACCTAAAATGGCAAACAATGTTACATAAATGAACATAATTCCTACATTCGACACATATATAATTGAACTCTTCCCCAAGAAACCAAGATATTCCACCAGTGCTTCCAGAAAAACCTCATCCCAAAAGAAGTTTATCCAGAAGCCACTGCGTCTACGCTAGCCCTTACCACTGAAACTCGTGGTATTCCGGATGTGCCACAGTTTGCTGGCAGTAGCAGCAACATCGGGGGGCAGACCGCCCACGAAGAGCGGTGCCTTCAGCTCCAGGTAGTCCTTGTCGCCCTCGTTGATGATACTGCGAGAGACGCCGTCGTCCACGCGCAGCGTGAAGTTCTTCTTGTGAGCCAGCAGCTCCACCTTGTGGAAGGCTCCATCTGCCACCTGCTCGAAGCTGAACATGGTGGACACCGGATAGTTGCCGACGTCGTAGCTCGCCCGGATGCGTCCGTGGAAGAGCTCGATGGCCAGGTGCTGGTTTTCGCCGTGGTACACGAGGACGCCGTTCTGCTGGGTGGTGGCGAACGTGAGGGTCACGTTGGCCTTCGGGATCGTCTGCAGAGCTTCCAGTTCCACGAAAGCCGATGGATCCCGAAAGCTGAAGCTAGTGAGGTACTCGCAACGCTTGCCAGAGAAGCCCGGTGCACACTTGCAGATGTAGTCAGAGGACCCCATGGGCTGGAAGCAGAGACCATTCTTGCAATCGTGGTCCTGGCACGGGCTTGTCTGCGGGTACAGCATGGCTACCATGGGCGCGATCTCGCAGAACATGCCAGCGTACTCCTCGGGGCATTGGCACCTGAAAAGAAATCGGAGGATTTTGGAGAAAAATCAGTTTTCGGTCATAGACACTGTGCGGAATGCATGGCAAGGTCTGCTCAGCAGAGGTTCCAGCACATACTGTATATCTTTTGCGAAACACGGATTGCTCATACTCGTACAGAGCTTTTCACCAAACGTTTTGCTGCGCGACACCTTTTGGCTCAATTTGAAAAGCACAGATTTAAGACCAAAGCCAAATACAGTTTTGGAAGAATTTCAAAACTTTCATACGTATATCCATTGATGCCATCTATGCACGTTCCTCCATGTTGGCACATGTGTTCCTTGCAGTCATCGACATTGACGCTGCAGTTCTGGCCTTGATACCCTTCCCTGCAGGCACATCTAAAACGATGCACAGATTTTTTTTAGAAGTTACTACACTTCTGTCCCATCGACAATGCAAGTGTCCCTTACGTGTAATGCGTGTAATGGTCTATGCAAGGCGCTCCATTTTTGCAAGGGTTGAATTCCTTCGAACAAAAGTGAATTTTCTTTTCACAGTAATGTCCTGGAAATAAATGCATACCTCAATTAACAAGAATCAAATTACAAATTCGCTTTCAAAATATAGTTTACAAACTTAAAAATAAATCGGTGAGTAGATGTATTTTGCGAAGACACGGACACTAACCAGTGAATCCCGCTGGGCAATGACATTCATACCCCTCAATGAGATCAGTGCAGGTTCCGTTGTTCTTGCATTTATGACCGATGCAGTCGTCCACATTGGTCTCGCAACGATCACCCTCGAATCCGGGAGGGCAGTGACAACTGCGACATGGAATAATGTTGCCATTTTTAACAACATCGAGAATGTCACCAAAACTACCAATTATGTACTTACCTGAAGCGTCCTTCTTCCAGAACTTTGCAGGTGCCGCCGCTTTCGCAAGGATTTCCATAGCATGCATCGATGATGTATTCGCAGTTGACTCCATGGTAGCCAGGCGCACACAGGCACTCAAACTTCCGTTCTGGCAAAGTGTTACAAGTGGCACCATTACGGCAGGGGAACGTGTAGCAGGCGTCGCACTTTGCCAACACGTCTGAAGGAATTTTCGCTGAAAACAAAAACAGATTCCATTATGCACAAAATCTGATGACCATTTGGCGACAAACACATCACGGTCGAGTCAACAATAAATTGTCAAAATTATTTTTCAAAAACTTTGACCATCCAAGTGGCATTGTTTAGAATGACCAAAAATACGGTAAATTAAAAACTCGTACCTTTGCATTCAAAATGTTTTGATGGCGTGGTCAGGACCAGTTTGTCTCTCATGTGATAAGGTTCAGCACAACGAGCGATACCAGGCTCCACGTAATCCTTTTTCACCCAATCAGAAAGCCATCTCAGGTGGCAATCACAGTATAAACTGTTTGCGCCGAGGGCACTGTTAGAAAAAAATGTTGTCGTACATGACAAGATTTTGAATTATTTTGTGATTTCGAAACTTACATGTGAGTGATCGCCGTGAGATCACGGAAAGCTCCATCTGGTATCAGAGAAACGTCGTTTCCATGGAGAGACCTAAAATTATCCAAATTTAGAGAGATATTCATAAGTCAAAATTTCCAAAACTTCAAACGAAATTAACGGTTCGGACAGAAACACTCACAGAATTCGTAAGGATTTCAATCCAATGAAGCCATCTCTTTGAACGCATTGCAACTTGTTGTAGCTGAGAATTCTGTATAGACGACAAAACATATTATTTCCAAACTGACATGGATCTTCTCAGGGATGAAATGCAGCCTACTTACAAAGTCGACAGTTTGGTTAAATTGTGGAACGTGTTGTTGGACAAAATGGCGATCTGATTGTTGCTGAAATCCCTGAAAAGAAACAAACGATTCAACCATTAATGAATTAATGGATTTTAAGAACTTTTGGCAAAAACACTTATCACATCAACTCACAGTCGCGTCAAATCCTTCAGGTGGTTGATGCGATCAATGTGAAGGGCTGAAATTTCGTTGACATCCAGATACCTGCAAAATAAACAACTTTTATTGCGGACACAGAGTACACTGCCAAACAATACCGACATTCCCTTCTAGAAAAAAAATTAACCATCTACAAACATTCGATAGATCACGACGTGGTATATTTAAACTTTTCGTCTTTATTTCCAGTCAAATAAAGTAAATAAAGACGAAAAGTTCAAGATGTCTGTCACCAAACTCCCGAAGATAAACTTTCAAGTGGTATATTTAATACAATTTCTGAAGAAAATTCAGAAACATTTTGTTTTATGAGTTTCCATCATTATTAATATGTTTCAAAATTGCAAGAAGATACATTGGAACATGATGCTTGTGGTTGTGAAATACATGTATATCTAGAAGTAGAACGAACTCCGTCCTTCGACATTTCAGCCACATTTTTCTTTTAATTTGAGACAACATTTTAGTACACGAAGAATAATGTTGCCGTTAGGAAAGAATGAGGTGAAAACAATCGCAAAACAAAATGAACTTTCGTTTTGTTTATCTACTTCAGCACTTCTGAGCTAGGTTTATGGTGGAGAGTGCATTTTTCGACCAATTTTCAGCACCGTTTTCCACATAAAAAGCGAAATTGGGTCTACCAAGCAGGTCATTTATCAGCAGGGTTTTGCACATCCCCTGTACCTTTTTTCCAATTAAAGGAATTTATGAGGCCAGTTTGCAATTTTCGCACGGCTTATCTGCTGCCTGCTGGCCACAAGAAATCTTTCTCATAAGGTATGGGCTTTTGTCGAGTAATGCTTGCAAACATTTAAAGCTGAACGTTCACACCATGATCTTTCAATCTAAAACAGCGAATTTTCGGAAAAATATGAAATCTTGAAATCACATTGATATATATCAATTGACCCTTTTTGTGTCTGACGTTAGTTTTACAGCTGGATTACAAAGAATTTTTTTTTCCAAAAGTCATTGGTTTTTGTTCAAATGTTATACTAAAAGAAGCAAATTCAAATACTATTTAGATATACTGCAGAATACTCTGCTCCAAATGTGTCACAAATACTTATAACTTAACCACATTGGTCTAGAACAGTGTTTCCCAACGGGGGCGGTACCCTACCCCCAGGGGGCGTTGAAGAGAGCTAGGGGGGCATTGTTGGTCAAAGGCAAATTTGGGGGGCGTTGAGGACCAACCGCGACTCCACACCAAGTGTACACAAATGGCCCAGATTTCACATATTTGGGTGAAAAACTTTTTTTCACATTTTTTTCATTTTAGCTGTAGCCGCTATAGTAACCTAAAATGTCTTTTCCTTATTTAGCTGCTCCTACGGCAGGCAATCACTGCGTGCAGACGAGCCATAAGGATAAGCCCATTAAGTGTTACAGCCCATTAGTCTTCCAAGAACAATTTAAATATTGCCATCAACTTGGTCATGTTCAACAAGTAAGTATATAATTTGAACAAAGTTTTTTTTCTTAAATACTGATTTAAAAATGACTACGTACAATTCTGTTGTAGCTACTGGAATGTCCTTGGGAATTTCCTTCAGTTTGGCTCTACTACAGCGTACTGTCGTTCCCGAACAAGTGCATTTATGAGGGCAATGTGGTTCGGGTAAACAAGCATTTTCCCGATTATCATCTGAAAAATGGGTAAAAATATAAATCTGATTCAACGTTATATGCAAATAACACTCAAAAAAATAAATGTCGCATCATTTGCAATGGGACGATGCAAGTCACACATTTTTCATATTATCACTGCAGATTCGTGAACGTGATGAGAAGAACAGCAGGAAACGAACAACATACCATCACACTTGAAGTCCAAAGCAGGGATGTCCTGGATGGGGATATCTTTGAGACGGTTCGGAAAGTGACATCGTGGGTTTCCGGTGACGATGCTCTTCTTCCTCAACCAATCGGAGAGCCACCCCAAGTGGCAGTTGCAATTGAAAGGGTTCGACAGAAGATTTCTGCAAATTCACGAAAAATAAATCTTTTTGTAACCTTTTCCATGTAACCATGTTTCTCGGTAAACGACTTTTTTTTGGCCAAATTAAATGACGTCAGCTATCCTTGCATATCATGGGGGTTCCCAGGAAGTTTATGTACAGCTTGTGTCCCATTTATGCACTAAAACCTACAAAATGAAATCCATTTTATACCTGAAAATCTAATAAAGCTAGAACTGGCCATGCAAAATGATGCAATGGCTACAGTGATAAGCCTCATAAGAGCCATTCGTGCTATTTATGCTGCCTATTTTCTTTTTATACATATATATTTGAAGTCGTTTGGGTCCATCTCTGGAATATGGATTTTCGTCGGAGGTTCCGGACTCAGCATGGCGTTATTATTTAAAGCTGACTGACATCTTAATACACGTAGGGTTTCCGCTAACAAGGGGGAATATAAAACAAGCTTGGCGCCCCATCAAAAGTTTCCTAAAAGATTCCAAATATATCTAGAAAAATAAAAGATGGACAGTTGGAGGGGGTAACGTTACATAAATTAATTTGAAGGAAAGAATAATCTTTAGCGTCTTTAAAAACTGCGAATGACGTTATATAAGAAACTATCGACTAGTTCAATTGTTGAAAAAAATTGGGATCTACTAAGGAATATACAAAATGTATACAAGTATTTCAGATTTAGCTGCCCCTACCGTCAGGCAATCACTGCCAGCATCGAGCCATAAGGAGAAAAATGAGAAACTGAAGCAAATATGTACTTACAAGGTCGAAAGAAAATCCAAACGCTCAAAAGCCCCTGGTTGAATGCATCTGATCTGGTTATCATACAGCGATCTAAAATCAAGACAGGTCTAATTAGAGCAGTATAAAGTACGACGGGAGTGGGGACAATTAGCATGCTCAAACTGGGATGAGCACACAGCCGGAATTTAAATGACACTCACAAGA
The DNA here is from genome assembly GCA_034695085.1 of Cylindroiulus punctatus. Classification (NCBI taxonomy): domain Eukaryota; kingdom Metazoa; phylum Arthropoda; class Diplopoda; order Julida; family Julidae; genus Cylindroiulus; species Cylindroiulus punctatus. The sequence continues at coordinate 3,826 of JAQFYZ010000565.1, read as the reverse complement.
GTCGAACGGAATCCAGATCAACAAACGTATCGTTAGTCACACACTCAATTTTGTTAGTTCTTAGCATCCTGCAAGAACATCAAAAATAAACATCATTCAAACGCGCTTGGACAACCAGCAATTGTATTAATCCAAAAACTGAAACACCTCCCATCATCAACAATTCCAAAATTATTTGTTCAAATTAGTAAAAGATTAGTAGATGATAGTTAGCCCTACGCCTCACATTTTTACTGCAACGTTTTAGAAAAAAGTTAAAAAATAAAATAAACACCACGTGCATTGTCAGATCCAGCGTACCGGGATAACGCGCAACTTAAGCGGCTAATTGATACTCACAAAGTTTTGACGTTGGTTAACCCAGCGAACATTTTAGCAGTCAGGTCTTTAAGTTTATTTTCGGTTAGCAGCCTGCGAAAGAAGGAACGGGGATGTTGATAAAGTCACGATAATTGGATTACATCGACTTCTGCATTAAAAAGTCAAGCTTACAAATCGTTGATGGAGGAGGCCCCTTGAAAGGCGCCATCTTCGATTGTGGTAATCAAATTGTTTCTCAAATCGCTGAAAAAATGTGAAACCTTTTATGTAAACTTTGGTGACGAAATTTCTACAACAATTAGCATTTATGTAAAATCAACTCCTAAACAATCTGTTTAAGGTATTTTACCTTTAACATTGCAAATTGTTGGAAACAAAATTTCATTAAATTTACTTACAGCTTTCGAAGGTTTTGCAGGCGGCTGAAGATCCCGTTATTGCGAATCTTGACGATTTCGTTGCCATTTAAACGCCTGAAAATAAAAATGACAGAAATAAACTAATTTAGGCAATGTTTGAAAAGTGGAAATTTAATGAATATTGAATACCAAAAATATTGGATGCAATTTTGGCAAGTAAATTTTTGGTGCACAATTTTTCTGATTATTTTGCATTTTTAGAAAAGAATGCTTACAGTTCTGTGGTGAACATTGGAATGTCCTCCGGGATGTCGGTCAATTTTCGCCTCGAACAGTCTACAATGGTACCCTCACAAACGCAGTTTTCAGGACAATCTTCGTCAATCATGCACTGGCCTGCCATCTTGGTTCTGTGTTCCTCCCCGCCTAGTGCAACCAAAATCATCATTAATGCACAAATGGAACGTTTAGATTAGCGGGTTCCCGAAACTCGAATTTCCACAGGAAGTGCCGGTAGTGAGTGTGAGCTTGTGAGGCACATTGAATCTAAATCTACCAGAAGTAAGATTAGTGAGGTGTTAGTGCGAACACGTGGTTGGGGTCCATGGCTGGAAGAAGGATCATTAGTGGTTTAGAGCAATAGATGGAACACAATCATTCCAATGAAGCATGCATATCGACCTGTCAAAATATGTGGTTTACACTTTCTGAACATTGTACGTTTCAGACAGGTATGACACGTGACAAAAGCGTACATTTGGGCTGTTTCAAAAAGTCCTAGACACCTGCAACACATTTATTACTGCTTAGCAAATACGAATCCTAAATCCCCAATATTTGTTTTGCATTTCATATACTCAATATCTGTCAAACTACCCCGCTATCAAATTATAACATATTGATAGTGTTAGTTTGGAAAGCATTTCTGCGACATTAACAATGTTGGAGCTTTTCTTTACACCCTGTATCCATAACATACAAGCCTTTCGCTACTTAAAATTCACAGCCATGAATTGCGTCCTTAATAAGCAATTAAGGGCATTTAATTGCTAAAGCCAATCAATAAATGAGAGCATAAATAACACAGCCTTTTATATACGTCATTTAAAATATAATAGCTGATTTATGCATGAATCGCTGAGCTTTGAATAATTTCTGTGTCAGAACCGTTGTGGAAGACGCTTACCATTATCAATAACCCGATTACATTAAATTGAAATAATGTGCGTGATAGCAGCATATAGCTCTATAAAAATTACAGCAATATTCCGAGACGCAAATTTTGAATATACTCTGTATGCAAATGTGTCATACTCCATTTTACGTATCACATCAAGTTTTCCAAACAGCCAATGTGTGGCTTCGAAAATACCCGTACCCCAATAATAAAAGTAAATAGATTTTGTATCTAATTTTGATATAGTATTTCGTGCATCGATTTTTCATGTACGTGTATTTTTATGCACATAAAAAATTCCAGTTGTCTTCCTAATTTGCCAAATGGTCCCACATCAATGTGAATCCCGTTTTGATAAAGAGGATTTACGGACGATAACCGCACTAGAACTGCTTGTATTTCATCGTCTTCATAATACGAACTTAAACGGCTTTTATCATCTAGTCTTTTTCATCAATCTGAGTGCAAAACGCATCCATAGAGGCACGAGGAAGAACTTTGAAATTATTACCGCGCAGCTGTGGTGTGGCAAGGCAATTAAACTAATAAACGACCCTCCAGAGGACCCTGAGTAAGTTTAGCACGAAATCTGGGTTCACCATCCGAGGTGGTAAAAGGCATTTTGAACTATTCATTGTGGCAAACTTAAGGTCGTTATCGCGCCCAAAAAGCAGCTTTCTTTTTAAGCTGATACCTATAGTTACGCCACCTACAGTGTAAGCGAGGAGTTAATAACGATAAAAGTATCATCAGGGACCTAGCAGGATGACAGACATAAGCATGACAAAGCTATTCAATGGTGATAAGCATCTAAAAGCTACGAACTGACAACACTGTCTGCAGTTACTGGCGCCCCCACCTGGAGTAGTCATTACATACCCTTACATTTAAACTTTTTGTCCTTCATCTGCCCAATTCGGCGTCGCTGCACCCTCTTTGGGCTCTCGCATCTGGCCCCACTGGTCTCGATGGGGTTCTTGTGCAGGTAGTCAGCAAGCCATCGCAAGTTGCAGTCGCAAATGAATGGATTTCGGGCCAGGTGTCTGTAAAAATAGCGAAATGCATGTTCAGAATTAGGCTACCACTAAGATAAGAAAAGTCACTTCAAATTAACATGCATCTCTAAAGTTGGCACTTCAGTAGAAACTGACAACAGTAAGATGCCGCCAGAATCTAAAATGGCGTCTAAGGACCACCTCCATGTGTTTTCTGGTGCAACTGCAATCAAATCACTGAACACGCAATTTCAACTTGAACAGAAACAGAGTTTCACAATATAGGTGATCACCCGAGGCATTATTCAGGCATTTATTTTTTAGTTAACTAAATCCACAACTAAATAACTAGTCGTTGTTCAGTGACATACAACTACCAACTAAAACTGTACAGTTGTTAATCACCAACACGCAACCAATTTTTAAAACTTTTAGGTTTAGTTAGAATGAACAGCTAACTGATTTAGATGAGAAAAAAATGAGTTGCAATGACAACTAACAGCTAATTAGTTAATTCGAAGTTGTTGTTTGTCCAATGAGAACTAATATGTATCAATGTCATTTGAAATTAGTCTTTGGCTTTATCTGGGTAACCCGATGGTTTGCAGGAACATTTCAATTGTTTTGAAGATGAAAAATTCTTTTTTAATAGTTTCGGATTCTTATGCAATTAATTGTTAGTTGTCAATCAATACCTTAGAGTAAACTAATTAGTCATTGCAACTAATTTCTTTAAACTAAAATAATTAGTTGTTCATTCAAACTAAAAGTAAATTAGTTTCTAACATTAGTGACGGTTCAGTTGTTAATTGGCACTACAATATGACGAATATAGTTGTAGTTTGTTCGTTTCAGTTGCAACTTATTTTTTCCCAACACTTCCATGTCTTTTGCAACTTCCCATGAAACATTTTTATGTCATAAGAAGAGCATATTCTTGCAACGACCATTACGTTGAAACATCATGAGAATGT
>JAQFYZ010000564.1:0-38877 GCA_034695085.1 Cylindroiulus punctatus | reverse complement strand
TCTTTGAAAACTTAATATAGTTCATGATATATTTTGAAACGATTTTAAGTTATTCTGGTTTTAAATAACTCAAAAATTTATTTTTCATTTTTTTACTTTTATTCAATTTTCATTTTCATGGCTTGATTTACAAGAAAATTGTTATCGCGATTATTTAAAACTTATTCAATTCAGGTTTATATGCCATGATTACCCTATTTATTTTCATTATTTTTAATCTTTGAAAACTTAATATAGTTCATGATATATTTTGAAACGATTTTAAGTTATTCTGGTTTTAAATAACTCAAAAATGTATTTATCATTTTTTTACTTTTATTCAATTTTCATTTTCATATCTTGATTTACAAGAAAATTATTATCACCATTATTTAAAACTTATTCAATTCAGTTTCATATGCCATGATTACCCTATTTATATTCATTATTTTTAATCTTTGAAAACTTATGTATATTTTTATTTTATTTTATCAAATGCTTTCATTTACTTCAAGGATTTTTTTTTTGAGAGAGAAAAACAATATTTACCACCGTTGGTATATGGCTTTAAATGGGTCATCCAATCAGCCAGTGTTAAAGCCATGGATACCATAGACATAAATTCACAGAAATGAGCGAGAATACAGTGACCGCTAGGGGGCGCCATTTTGGCCAAAAATATGACGTTTCAAAGTGAAAATATTGCATTTAGCCATACCTTTTTTTTAATTTTCACTTATTTTCATGTCTTTGTGGTTTCTTTTTATGCATTTTTTCGATTTTAATATTTCGCATCATTTCAACGCAGGTCATGTGGCGTTAAATGCATTATTTCCAAGTTTAAAACGCCACCTGGTGGCCAGAACCGGTATTCAAGTTGCCCACAATTATTTACAAAACACGATCTAACTAACATCATTCTCCCCAAAGTGCAGTTCACCCAGAAATTCAGCTGGTTTTTCATCCTCTATAACAAATCGTTAATAACTGCCTTCGAAATTTTCGAGAAAAAACAAAACAAAATGGCGTCTCGGCCAGCGAATAATTTAGCCAGAAATAAGTTATATAAAACGCGTGGGATATACTGCACGCGTGAAGTAATATCTTACACAAAAACCTTAAACTCGGGATTAAATTCGGTTAACATTTTGTGGTAATATCGTATTTGGATCCTGGTCATAGTCTCTGCCCAGCAACTATGGTTTAATCGTATAATTTCGTGTTGGTTGACTGTGTCCGACACAGCAATCTGAAAGAAGTAGAGGGATTAAACTAAAATATTTACTGCAATAGCTACCGTGATTCCCCGAAGATAAGACGTAACCAGAATATATAAGATTTGGAGCAAAAGTTAACCCCTTTTTGCAGGACTTTATTTTTGATGAAATAAAATTTTTAAATGCAAATTGTTATACAAACTGCTTAAAGAAATCCCTTTGTTAATTTGTTATACAAAATTTCGCAATTTGAGAAGATATACTGCATGCTGCGGCATATTTGCAACGACACAAAAAGTGCTAACAGAGTTCTGCACTAAAACTAAAAATAATACATTGCAGTTTTTCTCGAATTGCTGAGAAATTACACTTATTTTAATTTCATGGTTAGTATAATGATGACTGAGATGTAAGTTTTCTCATCAAATTTTGCATCAAGGCTTGCAGATGAACCAAATCTTATATTTTGACTGAGATATAAACACATGATTTGTAGCATATACAGTAGAACCTGTCTAAGTCAATACTGTAGGGACCGGGCATCACGTATCGGTTTAGACAGGTTATTGACTTAGGCAGGGACATTAATTAAGCATGGGGACGAGCTTGGGACCGGCCGCTGATATTAGGTTATGGAGGTTATAAGTTTACACAGTATAAGTTAAGACAGGTTTTACTGAATGCCACAAAATGCAGTAAGGGGTTAATATAAGACCCAGTCTTATCATCGGGAAAACACGGCACGAAGTCTATGCGGTCCAACTTACGTGTTGTTCCTCCGGAACTCCTTCGAACGTCAGTTGTCCTTCTCCGGTCCTCCGACGCCCCTGGAGACGCTCTGCCTGTGCTTGGCCTGCGGGGTCGCGGTCGGCCCACAGGGCACCACCCTCCGCGGCGAGGTTCTCTTGCGTACCACTGGACTCCTGTCCGCGGAGGTCTTGACCACCAGCGTCGGCTGCCCAACAGGCGCCTTCGGGGCCGGCCTGTTGCGGCCCGGTTCTGGATTCAGTCTTGTCTTAGCCTTCGTGGCTACGGCCAATGGCTCTTCAGCCTCCATGGCCAGGCCCTTGTCGTTGCATCCGCTGTCCGGTGAAGAGGCCGAGGTACGCACCGAGACGACGGAGTCGTCCATACGGCCGCCCGACCGCAGAGGCGGGGTGACCAGCCGCGGGATCTTGGACCGCGCGTTTGCGCTGACCGCCCGCTTGTTGGGGCTGGCGGCGCAGCTGAGGATCTCCCATCTCAGCTGCAGCTCCTTGAACTTTGCGCTGTCCTCCTCCTCGGCGTCCTTGATGTTGTTCTGGCTGTCTCTTCCCTCGGCGATGGTGGCGTCCAGGGCGCCCTTCTCCGCGTACTGCCTCGCGCCGTCCTCGTAGAGCTCCTCCTCGAGCTTCTTGCGCTGCGCTTTCGCTTCGGGCCCGGGGCCCATCATGTCCGTGATCAGCAGGTCCCTGGCCTCCGGCGGCTTCTTGTTGCCCTCGGTGGCATCGCGGGCCTTGTCGCACCGGGGGCTCCAGTTGCTCTTGGGCCGGTCCGCGGCCCCGAAGAGGGCCCCGGAGCCCGCGTCGCCGCAGCTCAGCCGCTTGTCGAGCGGCACCGGGCTCCACCTACCGGATCCGTACTCGGCGCAGGAGCGGGGCCTCTGCGGCGAACGGGTGCCGAGAGGCCGCGGCACATCGCCGGAGGTTTCGGACGCGATGGCCGAGTCTTGCGAGTAGCCTCTGCGCAGGCTCCGGTCCGGGGTCCTGGGGCTGGAAGGACTGCCGTCGTTGGGCTGACATCTGGAGCGGCGGGCCACGGGCGAGGACCGCGGGGAAGACGCGTTGCCGGCAGTCGGCACGCTCTTGGAGAGGGCCGCAGCCAGCCACGAGTGGCAGCAGGCCACATCTCCGTGCAGAAGGCAGTTGTGGTTGTAGTCGCAGCCTGACTGCGTCTCCGGCCGGCCGCCCCCTAGGTGGGCCTCAAGTGCCAGGTCCAGGTCGAAGGGCAGCAGCGACAGCGTCTGCGCGGACAGCAGCAGGTTGTCGAAGAGCGGCTTCGTGGCTGCACCGGCCGCGTGCAGGAACGCGCTCGGTGCGTAGTGCTTATGCAAGACGCTGCCGCAGGTGCCGAGCAACGAGAGCCAGGTGTCCAGGGAGCGGATGCTGAAATGGAGAAAGACGGTCAGACACTGCCGGCTAAGAACGCGATAAGCCGGGGTCCAATTTTTGTCTTCCACAACCGGTCGTGATTTTATATTGGCTGGTTTAAATCTGCGTTGGCTGGTCATGATTGCGATGCAACTACAGCAGAACCTGTCTAGGCCAATACTGTAGGGACCGGGCATCACGTATCGGTTTAGATAGGTTATTGACTTATCTAAACCGATACGTGATGCCCGGTCCCTACAGTATTGGCTTAGACAGGTTCTGCTGTAGTTACATCACAATTGACGGTGGTTATTGACCGGCCGCTGATATTAGGTTATGGAGGTTATAAGTTTACACAGTATAAGTTAAGACAGGTTCTACTGGATAACGATACTGATTATTGGAATACTAAATTAGATCAACGTGCAACGGAACCTGGACCGGCCCACATCCAAACGTTATCATTTCACAAGCACGACCGAACCAAAGTCGAAAATTGGACCCCTGGCAAGACGCGGCTACTGACTTGAGGAGGCCGAAGACGAAAGCGTTGAACTTCATGTGCTTCTCCCACAGCCCTTGCTCGTTGTTGACGTGCACGACCAGGTCGCTCATCTGCTTGGTGCAGTGGCCCGACTGGGCCACGGCTTCGACCACCATCCACACCGAGTTGCCCACGTGCCCGAAGAGGTTGTACACCTCGTGCCGCAGCCCATCGCTGAGCACGGCGAACAGGGCCGGGCACAGGTGGTGCAGCACCTTGTGGCCGGTGAGAGGGGTCTGCAGGCAGCTTCCTATTATGAACTGAAAAAGGCGTGGCAAAGTTGAGTGCGTGAGTGAGGACACCATTTAGAAAGAGGCAAACCGGCAGCTACGCTTACTTTGCAGTGCGGATCTTTCGCTTTACCGAAGTGGGCGTTGAGGATGTTCACGGCATCGAGCACGGCAGCCACCAGATCTGCGAGAGAAGTGTAAACGTGATTTATTGAAAGATGCTTATGACACAAATGTTATTTTGCTGGTTTCTGTGATAAATTAAAATACAGTAGAACCTGTCTAAGTCAATACTGCAGGGACCGGGCATCACCTATCGGTTTAGACAGGTTATTGACTTAGGCAGGGACATTAATCAAGCATGGGGACGAGCTCGGGACCGGCCCCTGATATTAGGTTATGGGGGTTATAAGTTTACACAGTATAAGTTAAGACAGGTTCTACTGTAGATTGTATTGTTTTTGATAAGCAACCGTTTGTGGATTACACACTCATCACGGTCAACGGTGAGGGGTCCCCCAGAAATGAAACGTTCAACTTCCCTGACTTTTCCAGTTGTTAAACAAATTTTCGGGACCGCTTAAAAACTGAAAAATGTAACTAATCATTTTAGCAAGTATGTCATGTAATATGGGCACTTGAAGAGACCCAACCACCTCTTGCGGCACTTTCAGACAATCTGCCCCCGTTGTGATGTAGCACATTTTGACAACTCATTCAATTGTGTGACTACATCATGTCCACCATCAGTGGCTGTTGGACCTGAGTCATTGGAGCAGTGGCATGGTCTCCTGTGGCCGTAGTTCATTAAGTTTCCTTTTACACGATTTGAATGCACCTTTTCATGCTTACCTTGTGGACACAAATACAGTAGAACCTGTCTAAGTCAATACTGTAGGAACCGGGCATCAAGTATCGGTTTAGACAGGTTATTGACTCCGGCCGCTGATATTAGCTTATGGAGGTTATAAGTTTACACAGTATAAGTTAAGACAGGTTTTACAGTACATCACATCACAGCTTTTCCCCGATGCATTTTGACAATGGCTCACCTCGCTTTCTATCCCAGAAACTGCTGTTCACGTTGGCTTCCTGCAGCGTTGGTGCTTGAACGCAGTCGCTTTCCTTCAGCGGCGACACGCAAAACTCCTGCGGCGCGCAGCAGTCGCCGTCTTCGGACACCGAGGATGGCCACTCTTTGCGGTCACCGTCTGAAATAAAAATAAGGGTTATCATTTGATCCGCTGACCGTAGTCGGCATACTCTGGTTTTCTCTAGCCTTACCCGTCTCGCACGCGTGGCTTCCCCGCTGCTCCTGATGCGGACACGGCTCACACTTCGGAAGCAAGCCGGACGAAAAGCTGACAGTCTTCTTGTTCTTGGCGTCTTGTGACTGCTGACAGTCTTCTGCCTCGGCGTCCGCAGGCTCGCAGCAGGGGCAGGAATCTGGCTGCGGCGCTGCTGCGGCATCATCGGCCACCGCTTCGCAGTTGCAGCCGCTCATCCCCAGCATCCCCGCCAGCTCCGCGTTCATCGGGCACCTGTCCACCGTCCGGAGGTCCCGGGCCAGGTTCCGTGCCGCGAAGAGGCAGTCGCACGGCTCGGCCACCGGCAGCTGACCGTGCCTGTTCAGGTGCCGCTCCTGCTGTTGCTGCAAGGCCAGGAAGTCCGACATGCTGTAGCGCTGCGGGGACTGCCGCTGCCGCTCGACGCTGGAGCGCCGCAAGATGCCCTTCGGAAGCGGGGGCTTGGCGGCCACCTGCCGTGGCCCGGATTCCCCCTGAGGAAGCGAGATGGATCTCTTTGGAAGCGGAGGAGGCCTGCGGTGCCTGGGTCCAGGTCCGTTGAGCTCGGTTCTGGAAGCCAGAGATTGCAGCGTCATCGGGACTTGGATCCCGCCGTCCGGTGGTCCGGGGCCTTCCTTCTTCGGGGCCTCTTCAGCCGTCTGCGGCTCAGTTACGTCAGCTTCGGGCCCGCTCCGGGCCCTGATCTCTGCCAGCATGTCCCGCACGGCCTGCGGCAGAAGCACGTTCAGCGAATCCCAGTCCTGGATGTGACTCAGGTCCACCCTGCGCAGGCTCTCTCTGGTGTTAGAGTACTGCGCCGCGCTGTGCTGCTCCGAGCAAGGGCTGAGCACTGGCTTGGTGGGCACCAGCACCATCTTGGACACGGTCTTGCGGTTGTCCGGGCTGCGCAGAAATGCCAGATCCGGCAGCGAGTAGTTTGGATAGCAGACGTAAACCGCTTTTTTGTCGTCTGCTTCCGGGCCGCCATTTTCCTCTTTTTCCTCCATCGGCCGCCCGCTGCTGACTTGGACCACGTGGTCCCGCACCCTCATCCTGGCACAGTTGGCCAGCACCTTCTGCAGCCACTCGCCCTTGAACGACGTCTGGATGGCCTCGTCGCTCACGTGAACCGGGATCTGCGTGCCCCGCGACCGGACCCCGGCGATGACCCCGCCGGCCCTCCGCGGGTGCTCCGTGCCGGAGTTGCGAATGCTCTTGTAGCCGCTGGAGGAGGAGCTGGCGTCGTTGCGCTCCCTGGCAACTCCGTCGTTGGAGGACTTGGAGCGCCAGTATGGCGACCCGACACGGTCCGGTTGCGCCGAAGGCTTGGTCTGGGTGCCCGTCGTGCGATCCCTAACGGGTCTACGGCCTGGCAGTTGCGAAGCGGATCCATCCATCGAATCGCTGATGGCCATGTCCGCGAGCCCGTCGCAGTACCTCGTGCTTACCGTCTGACCGGAAAACGCCTCTTCGCCCTCATCCTCCTCCTGGATCGGGCTGGCCAGCGGTGAGCCGACCCGGGCCGGGCCTTCCTCGTGGACTCCGTCGGCCCCGAAGAGCTTGCAGCAGTTGCCGGACGTTGCCCGCCGGGCCTTCGCGGCGTTCTTGGCCACACCGTGCACCTGATGCGGGCCGACCGGAGTTGCCGGCACGGTAGTGCGGCCTTCTTCATCCGCGACGCTGTCGTCGAGCTGACCATCCAGGACACACCGCAGCCGCTCGTCCGCGGAGTCCTCGGCATCCATGTGTCGCAGGGCCCCGGAGGACAGTGAGTGCGCTATGGAGTGGCCGCTGCCGGTGCGCTGCATGAAGAGCCGCATGAGCGACACGGACGACTGCTGGCTGCCGGCGTCCGACTGGCCGCAGCTGGAGTGCACGTCGTAGACCGGCACGCACTGCTCCGAACCGGACAGGTCCAGCGGGCCGATACTGCACGTATTTATTTCCAAGCTCTGCGTGGAAAACACGCATTAATATTTTAATTGTTTTGAATTGAAGGTACAGTAGAACCTGTCTAAGTCAATACTGTAGGGACCGGGCATCACGTATCGGTTTAGACAGGTTATTGACTTAGGCAGGGACATTCATCAAAACCGGCCACTGATATTAGGTTATGGAGGTTATAAGTTTACACAGTATTAGTTAAGACAGGTTCTACTGTATTATTTGCTCGTGTCCAGAAAAGAAAAAAATACTCACCTCCGCGGCCTTGCGGCACAGGTTGGGCAGGCTGCGGCTCTTGCAGGCCGCGACCGGGCTCTGCGTGGCGGCCGGGTCCTCCGGGCCGGTCTCGCTGCCGACCCGCTTCAGCTTGCTCCAGGTGGTCAGCGTGCAGTCGGAGCGGGCCAGCGAGCCGCTGTCGCGCGACTTGAGCTGCCCGGACCAGGACTCGCTGTCCGTGCTCTGCGAGCCGGCCGCCTCGTGGTAGTCCGAGTCGTCCGAGCAGCGGGCGAAGCTGCCCTCGAAGGCGATGGTGTAGTTGTTCATGTTGGCCCGGCAGGTGAGCATGAGCTCGTGCTCGTCGTAGGAGTCGCAGTCCAGGCTGTCAACGGAGAAGCCGCCCGGCAGCCCCGCGGCGTCCCTCAGCGGCGAGAAGAGCGGCTCGCTCTTGCACACGGACATGTCCGCGGAGTCGCCGGACGTGGCGCAGCAGCAGGAGGTGGCTGCGGTGGAGGAGGAGGACTCGAAAGCCGCGGCCATGAGCGAGCCGGACAGCGAGGCTGCCTGCTCGCCGCGGTTCTGCGAGCGCTGGAAGTCGCCGCAGTACATGGCCGGCAGCGCCAGGATGGAGTTGATGTCCTCCGAGCGGAAGTCCTCCATGTCGATCTCGGCCAGGTTGACGTCGATGTTGCGCGACAGGTCCTCGTAGGTGAAGTCGCCGCCGGGCGAGCCCAGCGCGGCGAAGATGCTGCGGGGGTGACGGCGACCGGGCCCGCGGCGGTTGCGGCGCTCCTTGTAGCCCACCTCCGCCAGCCACTGGTAGTCGGTGGCCTCGCCGCCATCGTTGGACGAGGCGTTGCTCAGCCGACTAGTGGTCACCGGGTCGGTGGTGGTGGTGGTCGCGCTCTCCGGCGGACAGTTGGAGTTCAGGTCCGGCTCGTACGCCGCCGGCGGGTGGACGATCACCGGATGGCTGTGATTGTCCTCCGTCATGTCGCCCGCATTGCCTTGGCCTGTCAAAAAAGAAAAGACAGTGTCACCGAATGAGTTAGCCATGGTACCGGTGCTGACAGGGCAACGGCAGCTTAAGAAAACCCTACGGCTGAGCCGCCAGGCGGCGTTGAGCGTCGGTTGTTGAAAGAGCAATGGCGGCTGCATTGCCCATTTCGGGAAAGAGCGTCGCGAAATTGAGCATCGCCCGCATTGCCTTGGCCTGTCATCGGACGAGAAAAGAAAAGACAGTGTCATATAGTTAACCGAACTTATATAACGGATTTATACTCTTTAGTATTTAATTTTTTTTAATTTGTTTTATTTAGTATAAATTTAATTTAGTAATCCAACTAATATTAGTAGGATTTAAACTCTTTTACGGATAAGTAAGCCGAATAAGTTAACGATGTTGCCAGTGCTGACAGGGCAACGGCAGCTTAAGAAACACCCTACGACTGCGCAGTGCATCGGGCAATGCAATGGCGGCTGCATTGCCCATTTCGGGAAAGAGCGTCGCGAAATTAAAGCGGGGGATTTGAAATGAAATAAAAATATTTTTGGGGTGGTGGTAATGGAGTAAATGCATTATCGTAATTTACGTGCTCGCGATATATGGGGAAGACGCTGCGTTACATTTTGCATCACGAACATGCAATGCAGAAGGGTGATAAACCATAACGCTGCAAGTGCCGAAATCCACAAAAGGCGATTTACCAAAGTGAATTCCCAAAAATCATGAGAGAAAAAAACTGGAGAAAGATGTTATTTTCACCCACATGACGTCAGCATGATCCTCTGACATTTCTGTCAACAGGCAGTGGCGCTGCAGTCGCAAACTTTAAAATAACTCGCTTTTTTCCTCGTTTTTTCGCGTTTGGAGACACTGCCAACTACTCTCGCTGATTGCATTTTACGAAATTAGCGAAATATAACTTAAAAAAATATAAACGTTCAAAAAAAGAGAAAAAACTGTCCTGTCTCGCATTCAGACAGCAGCTGTCGCCACTGTCAAAATGGCGTCGTCTGTTTGTTTCTGATATGGCTCGTTAAAAAACTTAATTAAGCTTTAAAACACGATTTGTTTTGTGGGTTGTAACTGGGTTTACGACCCCCAGGCTTCGGCTAAACTTACGAGACAGTCTTCGGCAGACTTTCCCAGCCTCGAAATAGTTTGAAATTCAATTTCAAGCTGCAAAAAATCCGCTCGTAAAAAACCTGGCCAAAACACCACAAACAATGAAATCCCACGACCGAGTCTAGACGCAAATGTTTTCTTTGTCTTTGTTTTATTTTGTTTTATTTTGATTTTACCCATTTCTGGAATTACAGGGTGTCTTATCGATGGGTTTCCCTGATAGTACGGCAGCAAAAAATTCCCGAAATCATTTGCACCCATGTGAAAAAGTCATGCAGAATTTTGCAGAAAAAAATGAACCCGAAATAATTCTGCAGAAATTTATGCTTTTTTTGTAGAAAATTTTCTGGACAAAATATTCTGCAGAAAAAAATTCAGACCCCAAAAAATGTCTGCGCAAAAAATTCAGACCCCAAAAAATTCTGCACAAAAAATTCAGACCCCAAAAAATTCTGCACAAAAAATTATGCACAAACAATTCTGCAGAAAAAATTTAGACCCCAAAAGTTGTGCAGAAAATATTGGGACCCCAAAAAATTCTGCAGAAAAAATTCAGACCCAAAAAAATTTTGCACAAAAAATTCTGTACAAAAAATTCGGGGCTAAAAAATTCTGATGAATGATATCTACAGTTACATACGTGTACATGTACATGCAATTGCTGCCCAACAATATACCCTTGGTTTGATTCCCAGTAGTGCCAATTTTTTTTAAAAATGAAAATGACAGAAATATTTCTGCATACTTTATGCTGCAGAAATGTTTCTGCATACTTTATTCTGCAGAAAAACTGATCAATTTTCTGCAGAATATTTTCGGTTCGGTTCTGCAGAAAAAAATATGCAGAAAATCTTCTGCACATTATATTCTGCAGAAACTTTTTCATATGGGCAGACACCCTGTGTATCAGGCTTTTGTGTACAGAACTAGACTGTATATTGATAAGGTGAATAAATTGTTGGGCGGACTGGTACTTGAGTGTGGTGACAACCAAGGTCGAATGGGCTGCTACTTATCGAACCCCTTAATTTATTAATCTTTCATCTGGGAAGCCTCGACGATTATTATACACTGCATGACCATCATGGTGGATGTAAATGGTGGAAAAGTACAATGACATTGAAAAGTGGTGTGGGTGATCCACATAAAGGGTTGCGTTATTGAAGTTAACAGCCGTAATGTAGGCCGTGAAATTAAATGTCATAGTGTGGGTGGCATATTTTCATCCCTCGAATGACTGCGGAAAATTGCCATCAAAATTTCAATTTTCTCCACAGTTTTTCCGGAATGTAATGGAATCCTACCTCACTTTTTGCCATTTTTCGAAAAACATTTCCCAGAATATACAAATTTCTTCCCAAAATCTCAACTAAATTTCACAAACCATTCCTATTTTCTTGCCATTTTTCGAAAAACATTTCCCAGAATATACAAATTTCTTCCCAAAATCTCAACTAAATTTCCCAAACCATTCCTATTTTCTTTCCATTTTTCGAAAAACATTTCCCAGAATATACAAATTTCTTCCCAACATTTCACCAAATTTGCTAAACTGCTTAGACGATCCCCAATTTTTTTTGCAGGTTTTACAAAAATGTCCCAGGATACAAAAAATTTCTCAAACGCATTTAAACATAGCATAACATAAACAAAGCATTAAAAAAAATTGGATAAAGATTTCAGCAACGACCACACGTTTAATTTTTCGAAAAATTTCCAAGAATATAATGATAGTCAAATTCTCAAAGGCACCCGTATCTAATTTGCAAACAATCTCCATTTGTTTCAGTTTTTCGACTATTTTCCCCAAATGTAATCGAATTTCTCAGAGGCATCCCTATTAAATTTCCGAAATGCAATCGTCGGGTGTCTCGCCAGCCGCATTTTAACGACATTATCGATTTTTTATCTTTATTTTTCGTGTCATCCTCTCGTCGTTCATCGCTCTAGATGAGTGGATGGGACGATGATGATCCATTTACCAGGGGCCATTATAAATTAAACGGAATTAAGGAAGTCGTTCGGTAGTAAAGCCTTTCGGAGCAAAAACAAACCCAACTCAAACAGGATGTCAGATAAACGCAGCTGTTTAAAATGGCGACCAATTTAGCATATGATGAAGCGTTTGAAAAAAAAAAAACATGGAGGTTGGGATCGTCCAGAAAGTTAGGACCGTATCCATCTTCCATCATCCCGTTGTCATGGCAACAGCATTCGAACGCACGGTTGCCATGGTGACTGTATTTAGAATGCGCGTGGTTGCCATGGTGACTGTATTTAGAATGCGCGTGGTTGCCATGGTGATCGACTGATCGCCTTTAGAATGCGCGTGGTTGCCATGGTGACCGTATTTAGAATGCGCGTGGTTGCCATGGTGATCGACAGATCGCATTTAGAATGCGCGTGGTTGCCATGGTGACCGTATTTAGAATGCGCGTGGTTGCCATGGTGACCGTATTTAGAATGCGCGTGATCCTAACCACGTATATCGCGATGACTCGTCCATCCTAACCGGTATGAAAAAAATTTCAAATTTGCTCGGAAGTGGGCAGTAGCGCGACGGAAATGACCAATCTGTCGAAAGGGATGTCGCCGATAAATCGCCATCAAAATATAAATGTCACGCATCATTGAAAAGTATCGCGCGATGTGCAATGGTACAGCTAGCACGATGGTGCTAAGCAACCCATCTACGCCATTTTTATTTTTAGGGAAGTGTTTTATCGCGTATTTCTGACAAATTCTGGGGCGTGACATACTGTATGTCACATGGTGGCCTGAGTGCGAAAGCTTGCTACTCGTTTTTTGCCTGTCTTTTGAATTCTGGCCTCTTTGTGGGTCTTTCTTAGCATCTTTTATCCATCAATGCATTCTCCCCCACTAGGTTGAATTCACTCGAATAAAGGACCCAGCGTCCTTGAATGGGCCCATTTTGAGAATTTGGTGCACGTGGTGGGCGGCCATTCGTGTTCCTAATTCGGCCCTTTTTCTCCATTCGAGGGTTGTTCCAAATTAAGTAGTCCTATGGGTCGACATGTCTCCAGACTCATCCAGGTCACCTCCAGGTCAGGTCAAAGTGGACTATTTCCTGTCCCAGAACGTAGTTACCCCTCCCCCAAATCCCTTAACAATTCATCCAATTATCCACAAAAATATACAGTAAAAAACAATCGGAACATAAACCTATATCAGTTACATCAGTAAACATTCACTAAAATGCAACCGTTCATTGCTTAGGTGCTGACCCGCAGTGACCCCTGACCCCGCATGTACCTGGCGGCCTCTTGAGCCCGGCGTCCGAGAGCACGTTGACCACCTGACCGCTGGCCATCTCCAGGAAGCGCAACATTCTCATGGTGAGTATCCACAGCAGCCCAATCATGAACGCGTCGTATCCATAGCAGCAATAGTGGGGCAGAAAACTCATACAAGTTTTCAAGACATCGCCCTTTCATAAACGGTTTCCTAGCCCGGACATGTCACTTGTGGGTCGAAAACATGAAGCACTTGACCACTTGACCAGTGGCCGCAATTGGAACGTGGGTCGCCGCCCACGTGGCCCCATGGCCAAAAATGTGTCCCCTCGATGAAATGGTGGTCACTACACTTAGTTGTTCACTGGTCAGCTGGGTCCATCGGAAGGGGTTCCAGAGCAACTGAAAGTATACTCTCGGTCGAATTTGTCCAAATGGAAACCGTGGTTGGCCGATCTGTAACCGTCTTCAGGGGCGTCGTCTTTTCAGTATTTGGTTGAGATCCCTATTTTGGGCGTTTTCATCGCTGGCAGCCTCACAGGCGAGCACCCCTCACCCAACTGAAATTTAGGCAACTTCCTCTGCTGGCCCTGCCCCGCCACTGGCGTCATGGGATTTGTTGCTGTTTCGTGTCAACACATGGGATGCGAAAAAAATCTGCTTGCATGTTCAGGGATTCACTCATGATTCAATGCAGTGTGATTTGAGGTTTACCGTGCAAAATTGGGAAATTTCACAAATTCCCAAAACGCCAAAAAATAATTTATTTAGCAATAATGTCACCATCGAAATCATTCGCAGTGGTTTTCCGTTCCCTAATGTGCCTAGTTTTCTCTTACTTTCGTGTTTAAAAGTCAGAAAAACGGCGGCTGATAGAAATGGCTGGCGGACATGTTTGTGACGTCACGGTTTTGCATCACACGGTGCGATGCACGAGCGATTGGGGCAACTAAACGTTTTCGTTGATGCAGAAAAAAGGATTTTACACACGTATAAATACATTGTTCGTTGAGTCTTTTGGAAAAATTTGCTTCTAAGGGGAATGCAAATTTGGTGGGGAATCTTTATACGAAACCACCGCGGTGGACGCCGGTGGTAGAAACTGTCATTCCAAACCACTCGTGGAACTCCGAGCATTCTCGGATCCATACTATTGGTCTTATTGTTTGCATGCCATCAGACGTTGGAATTCTCTTCCAAAGGACAGCCTTAAGATTCAAGAAGTTCAATTTTACAATAGACACTTAGCGCAGAAACTCTGTAAAGAAACGAAAAAGTATCTCGTCTGACACGACTTTTCCTATACGACATACTGTACTCAATTCCTTACCAAATTCGAGGCAGTTTCTCGTGATCATGGATACGGAAAACTCAGATTTAACACGAAATAAATTCTTCACTGTCATTGGTTATGTTCAGTCACGTGTGGAAGGCCGGATGCGCGAAAGACACATTATCGGTACAATGGTTCTATTGCGCATCTCCATCGCGGTCATTGAAAACGCCTCGAAAAAGCAGTTTTCAGGCCGAAAATAATTATAAACACATTATGCGGGACCTACGTTATAAGTTTAATCCCAAATTAGCCCCTTTTTCATTAAAATTAACATCGGCAAAAAAAAAAACATCGCTGATTACAGATTGGAGTTACCGATTAGAGTGGCTGAATAATGACCATGGATGGCGCTAAGTAGTCAGTAAAATTTTCAGGCGCACTCAACACGTACGACATTTTGCAGTGTACGACAAAATAGGATAATGTCGTAAGTGGAGAATTTCGTATGAACAATTTCGTGGTGCTGCGCTAAGTGTCTAATGAATGATGATGGTGTCCACCCAGATACGGCAGCAATTACCGAGTTTTACATTTCCACCCCCTACCACATGGTATTCACATACTGCTTGTAGGGTACTGAGTTGAATTGAATTGAGAACTTCATGTTAAGGCAATACAAAATTTTGAAATTTTCCTATTTCGAAATGTCCCGACATCCAAGATGGCGGACGGGTCCGATCACTAGTTAGGATATCCTATAGGCCCCTAGCACTTAGTGGGCAATTTTCAATGGTTCGGGTGTGGGGTTTAGTTGGAACAGTACTAACCTACATGGGGGGGGGGCCAAGAACTCCAGCGGCGATATCACTCCTCAATTCCACGCACCATTTTCCAACTTCCCAAACTAGGTTTGAACTGAGCGACACATCCCTGTCCTACTTCGAGCCCGAAATGCGCGTCGTCTCCGAAAATCATCCCAAATATTCAGGGCGAAAACGTTTGCCCCCCAAAAAAAACCAACAACAACAAAAATAAAAAACGCCTTTGAGAAAAAAAAAAAAAAAAAAAAAAAGTCAAAAAAGGGTGGAGTTTAGAAGACGTCCTTTTGTTTTATTAGCTTCTGCCATGCGTTATTTCAACGATATCCCGAAATAAATAATGCATGGAAAACACAATGAAAACGATGGGGGGGTGGCCACAATTCGCCTCTGTAGGTGGCGCTCGGATAACCATACAGATTGTCAGATTACGTTATTCGAAATTTTTACAAGAATTTAAAAAAAAAAATTATTCAAAGTAAATTGCTTGTTTTTGGTAGGAGTGATACGTGATGATACTGACAGTATCGGAGGGCGTGGCTTACCTGGTATTGACCTCATTCATTCCCTCGGTGAAGAACACGACATGATCGGTGTGGGATGCGCCCTCGAAAATCCTCCTTTTGGTAACGCCTGAAATTAGCATAAAGACAATAGTTATTTTGTTAAATATTTTTGATAGGAATTTGTTTACTAAGGGGACGATCGAGAATTACGTCATCTCAATTGATGTGTGGTAATGTACGCTTATGTCAGTAAAGTATAGTGATATGTACATGTATCGGTATACAGTATACTGATTTGTAGTGACATCAGTATGTGTCAGTATTCAGTATACTGATTTGTAGTGACATCAGCATGTGTCAGTATACAGTATACAGACTGATTTGTAGTGACATCAGCATGTGTCAGTATTCAGTATACGGATTTGTAGTGACATCAGTATGTGTCAGTATACAGTATACGGATTTGTAGTGACAATAGTATGTGTCGGTATACAGTATACTGATTTGTAGTGACATCAGTATGTGTCAGTATACAGCATACTGATTTGTAGTGGTGACATCAGTACGTGTCACTAGTGTCTGTACTGATATAGTGACATCATTATAGCACTGTAAAATTCAGTGGCGATTTTTATATATTTTAAGTGAAAATTAATGAATTTGTATGTCTGTTACGAATATCTCAACAGACACGATACTTTTGGTGTACATGGCAATAATCTTTTAAACGTTTTGTTGTATCATACCACTTTTGGTCAGTATGACAATACTGTATGACAATACTGACAACAGTAAAATTGACACTAATATCATCAAAGATCGGTATATTTGTACTGATATCACTATCATTTTTATACTGATCTATAGTAATCTTCCTCAACATGTCGACGCAGTAGCTTGACCTCTGACCTCATTGTGCGTGCTGACGCCACCAATATGGCGCCGTCGAATGACGCCAATGGCGCCCAGCGAGGCATCAATATTGACGCGACGTCTTTTATACCCTTTTATTGTGCGACGAGATTGAAAAGCGTTTGTAGGTCAAAAAGCAAGATGATAGAAGAGAAAAAAAAACTACTGCATTATGGGGCAGTTTCACACGGGCGCCCCCTGGTGGCTATGTAGGGGTGAAAAATTTGACCTGAAATCAGTTGAGACTGAAATCATAAGTTAAATGGCAGAATTTAACAACCACTATCGAAGTCGAAAATTGTGCGTCTATCGAAATAGCCCAGCATGAAAAGCAAATGCGCGAAAAAATATCCAATGACTCATGGATTTTTCCTCTTTTTCATTTCAAATCTGAAATGAACTGCCCCGCATTGCACCTATGCCTTGATTGTTTGCCCGCAATTTTGGGCTGCCCTTGGTGGGTTACCACAATTTGTGCAAATTGGAATCATTGCTGAAAAAAGGGGTGCAAAATTGTACGTTGTTTAACAGCGACCTTAGCCGGTGGGGCCTAATTCCATGGCCGGGTGAAATTAATTGACCTTAATTTCGAATGGTGACTAATTTCCGTAACATATCAATGAACAGACTTGGAATTTTTCCAAAATTGACGTGTTCAATCACTGACGTATTGTTGTCATGCTGCATTTATCGTCGAATGTCGTGGTCAGTTTCAAAATGGCTGAAATTTAGCTTGTCTAATCAGGGTCTGATGAATTGAGAGCGTGCCAGAAATTGCCCAGAAATCGAGATAATGACACCTGGAACCCATTTCGGTAATACTGTAATTATTTCGATGACGTTGACGTGCAGTTTTGAAATTGACTGGCAAGAAAACGGTAGGAAATATTGTGCTAATCACTGGATTTGCTAAACAGGTTTAGGTGCATGTTTAGCTCTACATCGACCTAAAAATTTCTTTGGAAAAAACCCCAAATTTGCATCTTCCTCCATAAAACAAACTGCCAAAATTATCGATCGTTTAGAAAATCGATCAGATTACAGCGTTTTGAGACCGATTTGTTAGTCCAAATTTGCATTTTCAGCCTGTCAATGCAGGTCAATGCAGGTTAGTTTAATGGTATACTCAATTTTGGTTGCAAATTGAAAACAGATGGTGGGTTTACCATTCCAAAATGATTCAATTGACGCATTTTATGTCTAGTTGCATTTTCAACCTGTCAATGCAGGTATGTTGAATGGTAAGCCTACCAGTGCTCAATTTTGGTTGCAAATTGAAAACAGACATTTGCATGGTGGGTTTACCATTCCAGAATGATCCAATTGACGCATTTTATGTCTAGTTATAGGGGTAAATCGGCGTTAATTTGGGGATATTTTCGTCATTGTAAACGCATACCTTTTAGGGGGCCTTACTAGCAATCCCCTAAGGTGTCGATATTTGGCCTGACACTATATACATGTACATTGTATTCGGGGCATTTTTAGCCGAATTTTCCCGCTAGTCATGTACTCGTTAAACCTTTGACCAGTATACCCATATACTGGTTTTAAGCTACCAATTTCAGCGTTTTTCAGCCAAATTCAATTTTTGACCTTATTCTACAAATGGCTCTTTGGCACGAATGGCGGTGTGGATATTGCGGATTCTGCTATTGTGGACCACGCATGCTCAATCCGCGATAAATCCGTTATCTATAATCCGTTTTCTGCCTCCAAAACGGTGGTCAAAATCGACAGCAAATTCAAAAAAAGCGACTTTTGCACTGGTACCGTACCAAGGTAGTTGGAATAACATCTTTTCGAACGAGAGCAGATGCCGCCATTCGAATTTTTTTGAATATTCGAATTTATCGAATGGACGCCGTTCCATTTCGGCACGAGCGTTTTCCGGACACAGCTAGTGGATGAGGTTATGGTTCGATTAATCCTTACCTCGTTTATTTGGCAAATCCGCGGCGATTTCGCTCGTTTTCGGCTGCGTTCTGGTGGAGAATTGGAGCTTGCGGATCGAGGCCGTCCATGTTGGTTTTTTTTTTTATCCCTCGTTTTCCCCAGCTCGGCCGCGTCTCCCTTTTCCCCGTTTCTCTATGGCGTGTGTACGCTTTGGCGAAATATCGATTTTTGTGCTCGGCCCCGCTATCTGTAACTCCGTCTCCGCGAATATCTCCCCAAATTGACGGAATTTCAGCCGTTGCCGGGCAACTGGAAATCGATCCGTATCGATCGCCGCCGCCAGACGGCGCTCCCACCCTGCTTTCGAATTGGGCGCGCCTGACAGGTGGCGCCACCACCGCCAGGCACGCGCGCCCTCTAGGTGGTTGAGATATCTCGTCTTTTCGAACGAGAACGGGTGCCGCCATTTGAATTTTTTGAACATTCGAAATTTATCTTTTCGAACGTGAACAGCTGCTGCCATTCGAATTTTTTGAATATTCGAAATTTATCTTTTCGAAGGTGAACGGGTGCTGCCATTCGAATTTTTTTGAATATTCGAAATTTATCTTTTCGAACGAGAACAGGTGCCGCCATTCGAATTTTTTTTTTTGAATATTCGAATTTATCCCAACCTAGGTGGTTGGGATTGTGCGCGCGGGCCTCTGTGTGGTTAGGGTCGCGGAGCAAATTTTTCACGTGACATTGGCCATGTCTTTGAAGTGGAAAACATGACTTTTCCTAATCATTATGTAGGTAAAACAGGTGTTAATGCATGACTTACTTAGATAAACGCACTTTCACTCGTATTTCATTTTAAAACTGTTTATCTACCTGGGGCTTTTCTTGAGTAAAGTTGCAGTCGCGTCACGACAGGTATAGGTTCACATGCACGACTTTCTCAGAAAAGCGTAATTAAAAGTCTGAATGGAAACAGTCAGTAGGAATTATGTGACTAATTAGACGTTTAATTATTATCTCCTTATTGTTTGCATTTGTTTTATTTATCATTGGAAATCTTCTTAGATTTATTTTTGCCTGGTTAGTATTTATAATTATGCTCCCCGAATGGATTTTGATGTTTTTGGCACTCATAGAGGCGTGGTTTCGCATACATTTTTTCCATATCAACTAATCCATAAATATCCATAAACATTTTCAATAATATGTGCAAACGGACACGCACCACCTGTACGCGTGATTGTAGTTTTATTGAAGATGCATCGTTGCTTCAATAAAACTTCCCAACAAAAAACACCAAAAATATTAACTGCTGACATGCTCTCAGTCACGTAGCTCCTTTTTGAAAATTGGCTCCAATCGGACCTACGTGACCGCTCGTTGTGGCCTACATAGGCGTTTTCGACGATTGACCATCCATGCGCGAGGCAGGCTCGTGAGGTACCGTCTTAGTTGGTTGCTTTTTTTTAGAATTGCTCGCTTTTTGGCAAATTGCGAATGTTTTAGATCTCTCATCGCCATCGTGACGCATAAGCTCAAAATTTAGCAAATTTTATTTATGGACGCTCCTCTTTTTATTTCCAGTCCCGTTGTTCCTGAGCTGCCCCCGCTTCTGACGTCAGAGTCACGTGCTAGGGTGGGATGACGTCAGAGGCCACGTGCGACGATGACGTCATCGTTGGAATGGTGTTCTGGGAATGCCGCCTATGATGCAATCGCCTTCTCGTTTTCGCTGTCATTCAACCACGAATTTACGACGGTAGACGTTTGTTTCGGCGCATCTGGTGCGAGCGACGCATAATACTGGTGAGTGAGGATGATACGCGATGATTTTCGTCCCTGATTTGCCCGATTTCGGCGCATATTAAGCGTGCAAAGAATGCGAGGAATCTGCATGCCCGTGGAATTTTTTTTCACGTGCGAAATTCGAACGTCTAGCTCGTGCGTTCCATTTGCGGAAGATTCGATAGGCCTAGTTTTAATAGGGTTGATGTTTACAAAATAGTCATTTTTTCAATAATTTTTAACGAAATTGTGTAATTTTGCGAGACTGGCGACTCTCCGCTGTGCATCGGGATCGATTTTCGAGCTTACTGAAGGTGACCTTGTTCCACTTGATACCGGAAATTGGCCAACGAATATCAAAAGCTAACATGACTCGATGGAGTTTGATTGCCGAAAAGTCAACTGAGTTTGTATGATACATGTGTCAGCGTTCGAGTGCGACGTAATAATAATTTCAGTCATAAATTGGTGCACCCCTGCAGCCCTCCTCTGTGTTCCTCAAACCCCTCATAGTGTTGGGGGACGATCAAGTAGTACAGGGTTACCCCTCACCTGGAAATGTCAGGTTGGGAACACCTGAACTAGGCTGGGGAGATATACTGTAGGTTTACTTTGAAAAAGTTGGGGAAATTTGGTAAATACCAAATGTCCTGACACACAAGCAATGACACGGTCGGCCCGGCATCTATATAGAGATGAAATTTCCCTTAAATTTACTCATTTATGGCATCCGAAGCTTTTTTGTAACCTTATTGAAAAGTCGTATTTTCAGTGGTCAGAGAAATTTGGTTTAAAAGTCAGGGAAGATTGTAAATCACGCAGCAACATCAGGTGATGCGAAGGAACATATGTGAAATGAATTTGCTATCTTTATTTAATAAAGGGCATGCAATCAGGTTCGGTCAGAAAAGTAAAGTATTTCAAGTGGTTCTAATGCCTAAACTGGTGGCAGAATTTGTCTGCAATAACCTTTCCACGAAATGGACAAAAACGGATGTAGCTGAAATGCTCTGCTCATGGCAGTGTTTATAACATTGAAAAATTAGTTATTTGTCATATTGGAAATGACATATGAGATTTCAAAGGGATTAGTTGATTCTCCCAATTGGGATTCAGCCTTCACACGTCAACACTTTAATTTTTTGACCGTTCATCCTCAGTTTTTGAAACAGTTTTCAGGACATGCATGAGAAAATATGCCCTGCGTTTGCTGGAGAGAAATGTAGTAAAATTCTGCGTTTGTCTTGTTTCAGATCAAGTCTCTGCTAAGCACAAGCAATAAACGATGGATACCGGCGCAAACGTGAGGATGGAGATCGAGGAGAGTTACAAATCAGAAAGCCGGGCAGAAAAACTGAAAAGAAAAGCTGCGGACGCTCCATACATGCCAATCGGTAATGAGATTATTCGTGGAGTTGTCTTTCAAAATATGTGGCCTGTCGTTGTTGTTAAGTTTCAAAGTGCTCGCTGATTGTGCATGAAATCCTGCGTTCCTCCCTAACAAATTTTCAAACGTACCCTGAGTATTCCATCCGTTTGTGACACTTTGAACTGCTGGCTGCCAAGACGTTTGGAAATCTACTATTTCCAGGTCAGCATGAAATAACGAGCCAATATCTGTTACAGGAATTTGCACGGCACTGGGAACCGTTGTCTACGGGGCCTTGAAGTTCAGGAACAAAGGCGCTATGTCGACGTCCATATACCTGATCCACATGCGAGTGGCGGCGCAGAGCGCAGTGGTGAGCGCGCTGACCATCGGAGTGACCTACACCCTGCTGAGGGACTACGTCTTCAACAAGCCGGACGCGAAGAAAGAAGCCCAATGATAGCGAGCCATATCACTTTCCATAAAGCTAAATTATTAGACTAAAATGTATGGTAAGCTTATTTTTTCCACTAAAATCAGAAAATGGCCAAAAAAAGAAACAAATTCTGTATTTTACACTAGTTAAGCTAGAGTTTTTATTGCCCCTCGTGGTTCTGGAAGCTGAGTGCAATCTGGGATTTGATTTTCTTCCCCCTTTACTTATTGTCGTTGCCGAATACTCCGAAAAACAAACATTAATGTATTTAATCCGTGTGCATTTCGCTAATCGCTCATTAGCGGCACTAACATTAAAATGTTACGAGGTGCAAAATATTAAGTTTGAAAGTGTTCACGATTTCTCTGCGTTTTTCCTTGGTAAATCCTGTTGCCTTTCGTTTAATGCATCAGAAACTAAAGTATGTACTATGGTAGTCTTCCTCACTTCGTACCAGCTATAGGGAAGTAATTCTGAGATTTTACCCGAATTTTTTCCATTATCGGCAGCAACAAAGCAAGCAAGTCCAGATGGTGAATGACTGATGAACTCGAAAATGGCGTTGCGCAAATCGTTAGGATTGTCAAAGGTGTCCGAACGCGGCAAATCTGTACTTGGGTGAGAAACTACCATAGCGCGCCGAGATTCGCACCTCGGAGAATTTCTAGGGACGATAAATTGTGACCCAGAAATCGAAGCAGTTTCATAGCTACAAAACTAGCGATTTATTCACAAACTTCAGTTGAAATGCCCTCTAAATTATGCAGCTTTTATTTTCAAAAGTTTGATGTAACCGACGAGGGTAACCTTTATTTTTATAAGAACAATCCTTGTTGATCCTAGCACCGAAAAAATGGCCCTGCAGTTTTGACACGACGAATGCCCTAGGGGTGATGAGATGCTGGTTTGTTTGAAAAATCCGGACCCGGAAATTTAGCGGCATAAATACGGCCGGGCGGGATAAGGATGATAGAAATCTGTTGTAGAAAATAAATCGCCACCTCCCTCAGATCGAACCCAACGAGATTTTTGCGCCTAGCTCCCCATCAGCGATGACTTCTTGTCGGAGAAAAAGTTCTTTAGGATGATCACCTGGCCGATGCCGATGAACAGGATGACTACCGTCTGGCCGACCGACCAGTAGAAGACGCGCTCGTTCAGGTCCTCCGCCCGCTTCCGGCCTTGGCTCTCCCGCAGCTTGTGGTGCGTCTGGTAATCCAGGACCGTGTTCAGGTTCTCGTGGACTGTGGACGAGGAAGATTCCATCTGCGGAGGAGTGAAAAACGAGAAACCTGAAAATCTAGCACCCTGGGACGAGCAAAGTATGCTATAGTTCGGATTTGGTGAGTCTAATTTTTTAAATCTCATCTCGTTGAACTTGAAGATAAGGTGCGGCTCGGTCAATTTAGCAAATTTATTTTCTTCTAAATTTGCAAAGTTTCTCTCTCTGGACCACTCACCTGGGTCATGGCCGTGGACTCCTTCTTGGCGCCAGGCAACTCGTCCTCGTCGTCGCCCACCTGGAAGTCCATGTAGACGAGCTTGTGGCTGAAGGTGGAGAACTCGTTGCTGAAGCAGACTGTGTAGACGCCCGCCTGGTCCGTCGTCCACGTGAAGCTGTCGTACTGCTTCTTCACGTCCTTGTACAGCGACTGGCCCTTGGGGCCCTCCAGCGACATGTCCACGTCGTAGTGGCCGCCGGTCACCACCTGAAACAACGGAGGAAGGAAGTCAGCGACCGTCTCCGAGACAATCACACGCCGCGATAGGCAGATTTCTCGACGGGCAAAGGTCGAAAAACTCCGAGGTAAGTTCGAAATGTCAATTATGTCATCCTCGGTGTCCGTTTGAGAGGGGGACCGCCGATAGCAGCCGCCAACCTAGAGCTTAAACTTGGAGGGACTGCTTATGGGGAGAAACGTCACTAAATGTTCTCCCTTCTTTTGCTGGCAGGAGTCTGTCCAGTTTTTGGACGGTAAAAAGGAGGGGATCTTGCGTTCGCAGGAATGTAAATCGAAGGTATTTATTCATTTACTTAGTGAAACAGTAACGTGATTATTTCAAGGAAAAAAATGGTAAGAATTACGAACGCGATTATTTGGGCTCCAACATCTCGGTGAGGTCGAGATGTAGGAGCTGTCGTGAATTAATACCTTCGATTTACATTCCTGCGAATCGTTCCTGTTAAAATATTGGGGACATTGAAGTACCCGAACTTGAAGGCATGTCGTCTACCTCCTGTCGTGCCCCTTTTGTAGGGCATTTCTGATGAGCTTTCGGTAAGTGTTAAATTTCTGGAGGTCTAAATCCCTCCAACTAAGTATTGAATTCCCGTTGTCATACGCTCTCAATGTACATATCAAGGAACCCTTTACGGCCAGGGTGGACTGCCGTGTTTTTCTCTCGGGTATAGGAATTATTTTCCCGTCGCAACGCTCCCGTTTCCTGACGAGGCCTGTAGAGAAAACTGCTCGTTTTAGTTAGTGCACCTATAGTAAAACCACAAAGTGATGGAGCTGGAGGTCAGCCAATCGGAGAGCTGTCGCTTATCGATTAGTGCTTCCAGTATTGTTCAGTCGGTGAAAGTCCATCGATGGTACGCAACTAGGCTAAAGTAATCGGCCCCTATTGGTCGGCAGATTTGACACATTTCCAGCACTTGGTATTTTTACTATAGTGTGCGTGGCCCTATCGTTCACCTGGAACTCGATGGTGCACTTGACGTCTTTGAGTATCTCTTCGTGGAAACACTGCCTGGCGTTGTCCGGCAGCTCGAAGGTCAGCTCGATGGCGGCGGCGAAGGCGGCCAGGACCAGGGCGAACAGGGCGAAGGTCAGCGGAGACATTTTTGCACTCGTGGACCCCTGGGCTGATGGCGGAACAGTGGTTAGGGGCACGGAAATTGTGAAATACACGACAGCCAAAGCAGAAATGGGCTTACCTGGCGGGTCCAGATCGTCTGCTTCCTTCCGGGATGACACCACCGGAGAACGTGGCACTCAAGGACGCCAAGTGGCGACACCTGGTGACGCCGCTGTTGGCCGAAGGGTGGCACCCGGTGAGGTCATTGGCTAGTTAGGGAGACCTGGACTGGGAAAGGAGTAAATCGATACGAACGCGTCTAAGCGCGGGACGTTCAAATACCAAAAACTGCTCGACAGCCTTGCGAAATCTCTATACAATATATATAAAATTGATTGTCCTCACTCACTCACTCACTCACTCACTCATCAACGCCGAGCCCAAACCGTAAGGGCTAGAACCTTGAAATTTGGCATGGACCTTCCTTGGGTGCCAAAACCCCCTACTAAGAAAGGATTTTGTCGTAGTCCCCCTCGAAGGGGTTTTAAAAGAGGGGTAATTATATCTCCTAAACCATATATTTTCCATTTATGTTCCTTAGGTGCCAGGAACCTTGGAAACAGTCTTTTTTTTCGTATTACCCCCCACGAAGGGGTTAAACAGAGGGGTGGGTAAATACATCTCCCGAACCATTAGGGCTAGAACCTTGAAATGTTGCATGCATGTTCCTTATGTGCCAAGAATCTTGGTAACAATGAGTTTTTTCGTATCACCTCCCACTAAGGGGTTAAACAGAGGGCACAACTTCAAATGCAACCAGGCCGAGTCTAGAGGACCTTGCCCATCCGAAGGATGGGCTGGTCCGCTAGTATATCCACAAAAACGTCAGATTTGTATTTCATCGGTTCAGTAATTCATCGCGATTCATTGTTAGCCTTCTTCGACGAGAAATGACATGAGGAGTTATGAATTTGCCCCCGAAATGTACGGTGATACCGAAGCGACTGCGTTGGTTCATTCAGAACGACGCGTTCGATATACGTTCGCTTTTTAAATCCATTTCTCATCGATTTTCAGTGGCTGGGGTTGTTGAACTTTTCAATAATTTTTAACACAGCCAGAAGTTCATCAAATGCACGACGTTTCGCTGATTAAACAGCTTCTTCAGGTGCTTTTATTAAAATAGAGATGAACAAAGGTTAAGTACATCAACTACACGCTAGTGTATACAACAGGACAAAAGAAAATAGTTTTTCATCCGTGAGATGCGTATGTTTTCCTTAAAGTCGTGAGTTACGCCTTTTATTAATAAAAAATTAAATTAAAGATGAAGAAAAGTTGAAATTGCACGCGCACGCGTTCGAAATTGGAACGCGCGCGTTCCATTATTCAGATTGTTCGCATCTTTATTCAATTTTTTATTAATAAACGGCGTAACTCACGACCTGTATCGAGTTTACGAACATGATAGACTCCTCGGCTGAAAATCAAACGCAACTTTTATTTCATCACGTACACAGCGCGTGCGAAATAAGCCAATGTTTCGCGCACTTTTTCAACATTATCGCTCTCGGTTCTATAAATTGAGAATAAATAAGCCCTACGCGTGATATTCTTACAGAGACGATAATGTCGAGACCGAATTCTCCGATATGTACACCGCATTCGTCCAAACTTATCAAAGTGATGCTAATTGCTACGTGTGTTTCAGATGCCCGTGTTCTGCCTGATCCAGTCTCTGAATGAAGCCACGTCCGTGTAGACGCCGGACTTGTTGGGGTGAGCGCATCCGTCGCCCCACGACACGATGCCGCCCAAGTAGTAGCTGGCGGACGACTCCTTCGGGGCCACCAGGGGACCGCCAGAATCTCCCTGAAAAAAAAGGTAAATTAAATTTTATAATGCGTATTGAAAACATTCGGCGCCGCCATATTGGTACTCTTACAATTTCGGCTCGCAATGGCGGACATAGCCATTTTCGGCAACTTGAAAGTCAATTTTATTATGGTAATTTGAAACTAAATGTTTATTTTCGCGCAATTTCACTAGAAGTGTTGCTCCCCCTCGAAGCGGAAGCGTTTACAACGCGATTTACGGCGCCCAAAAGGTAATTATCGAGCGGCCACTAATCTAAAGTATAGCCACATTTTCAGCATTACAACTGTTTAAAAAAGTCAAATTCGAAGAAAAATTCAAATCCGATTCCATCGAAGGAAACGCACGAGCGCCGCCTTCCAAAAGGTCACGTGACGTTCTTTCGTTCGAAAGGAGGTAAAATTCGAATGTGAGGAGAATTGCAAATGGCCGCCGAAATCGGTTATGAATTTGATGAACGTAATATAATTGTGATTAATTTGTGGTCTCACCTGACAGGCGTCCGCCCTCCCTTCGTCGTAGCCGGCGCACAACATGGTGTCGGCGATGTCGGCGTCGCCGTACTGGAGACGACACTTGGCGGCGGAGATGACGGGAACGTCCACTTCCATGAGAACGTCGGAAGTCAGGCCGCCTGCTCAAAAAGTGTGAGAGATTTTAGATTAATTGCCAAGCGAACGGATTCAGTTTCGATAATGTTGATTTTATCTCGGAGTTCAAAGTTGCTCGAGCCGAGTCAAGGTAGACCGAGATTATTTTTTTCTACGTTACGCCCAGCGGTAAGCTAATTGCATAATGTAGGTAATAGCCCAGCCAATTCATGCCTTTGCTTAATTATCTCCTCCCAATTGCATTAATTTATCAAGGATTTAATCGGGAATTAATCAGGAATAAAGACGGTCGTGGTGGATTGGACCGATTCCAACACCCGTTGCTGCATGTACTTAGATAAACGCAACTGAAAGTCTGCATGTAATGTACATGTCGTACTGTACATGTATTGCGTGTAAGTGTAAAAATGTTGAAATATAGAGGCTGTTTTGCATATTAGCATTAAGTATTAGCCACCCTAGGTTTTGAAACGGTCGGGCTTTCCCCACACAGCTCGTAGGCTGGCAGTGATTGCCTGGCTGTCAACGGGCAACTAAACCATGGATTGCATTTTTGGTCTGTTTAAGGTTAATTTAGGCACGAAAAGCAAAAACTTCGAGGATAAATTTACACAGCTAGGCTCGGGTGTCATTACTGTGCAAACGAGAGGATTGGCATAGACATGTTTTGTGCACATTGTGAGCATTGGATTAGACATGTTTTGTGGACCATATTTAACTGTATTTTCTTATTGACAGTAACTCACTCTCCTGCGTCTTGCCCCATCCGGTGACTGTGACCAGGCCCGTCGTCTTCTGACGCACTTCCGGCAGGCACACCACGTTGATGTACGTTCCTAATCTCAGCGGAGGAAGCAGATGCAGCAGAGCGATGTCGTTCGAGGCGCCGGCGCTGCTTACAGAAATTTGAACAGAAAAAAAAAGGTAAGGGGAGGAATAACTTGGGGGAGATAAGGGGCTGGGGTCATGACCCCGGCTCACCTGTCGTACTCCGGGTGCTGTATCATCCGCTGGACCAGAGTCATCCGCTCTTGCCTCTCTGGCTTGCTCAAGTCGTGCTTGCCAGCCTTCACGGCGATGTCGCGGTGCGAAAGTCTGAAATTGTAGATCCAAAAAAACGTTTAATCGACGATGATTTTTAGAGCTAATTGATCAAGTTGATGCAACTCGCCCTTGGACGCAGTGAGCCGCCGTCAGAACCCAAGACTCGTTGATCAGACTTCCGCCGCAGAAGTGGGAGAAAGGGTAATATCCGGTGAACTGCAGGGAAACCTAATGCCGGTGGAAAACAAAAATTGCTGACCGAAATTCAAAGTGGTGGACTAATATAGACCCTTTATCCAGGCCTACTTACTTATCTAGCATGCATACCTATCCTAACTGTGGAACTTTAACCCCTTATGAACTTTATGATTTGCCCAACCTGTTTTTATTTTTTTTATTTATTTATTTATTTATTCAAGAACGTCATAAATGACAAAATTAATACATAAGTATATTCAAAATAAGCAAAAAAGTACATTCAAGACTATAGTATCAAGTTTCTGAAAAATATAAGTGTAGTTTTGATTTAAAATGCTTACAAATTTTTAGGCATAGAGAAAATTTATAATATGCCCTCAACCCAGGTAGCACATGGACCAAAATAGTACGTCATTTTTAGATCCTTTTTTTTTTTGGCAAGACATTATTGCCTCCCAAAAAAAATGCCATTTTTTGATCATTTCTTTGTCCTGCTTTGAATGTACATATCTAACATGCATTTTTATAGATTTTTACGAAAAAATTAGTCAATTTACGTTTACAAACGAGGAAATGCTGCGAAGCGAATTACGAATCTTTTTCCAACTTAGCAAATCAAGTAATGGCCCTACAGTGTTCAAAACATTGTACAATGTCAAACCGTGACCGTCCTATATTATAGCCAATTGACGTATTTTTATGGTAATTTGCTTTTCTTTTCTTCTACATTTAACGTCATTTCATACTACCAGTTTGACATCACATGTTAGGGAAATCCTGACGTCAATTTTTCACCATTTTCATACCATGCTTAGCCTTAGTTAACCTAAAAGTTTGATTTGATTTGATTGATATTTGATATATAGTTGATATAAAATGGGAACAAAAATTGACGTCATCTAGTAATTTGACGTCATTTGTGCTATACCTGGGGTAGATTCGAGGGGCGTAAATATAATGAAGGCTCCCACAAAATCAATTAAAAATTTTTTTTTTATTTTTTAAAAAAATGTTAAAAAAAAATTAAGCACCAACTAACCTGCCAGGGATACTCCCCCACTTCCGCTTCGTTGCCTCCGACGATCTTGCCCGTAATTTCGGAATTCGCCGAATTTTTGATTCCGCATTTCGCGGAAATTTCACCCGTCACGAGGGTCGCCCATAAAACCAGCGAGGCCACTGCAAATCCACTAGTCGAACGCATTTTTTCTGCCTATTTTTCTGGATTTTAATGTGTTTTTTTGTGTGATTTCAGACCGATTTATATACAACGGGAGAGACCTACTGCCTTATTTTCGTCACTCGATCAGATTGTGTACGTTCCAATCAAAACTTTCGATTTGGATCAGCCATTTTTTAAAATTTCCTCGTGCAAACAACCCGAGAATGTTTCGGTTTCGTCACCGATTTTCGTGACATCCATAGTCGAGGACGTACCATTTAATATCCAGTATCATCCAGAAAGTATCGATCTTTATCGAAATTTTTGATACCCAACACAAAGAGCGGATAAAAGGGCCAGTGGGACATGGCTCGTTCTACATTTGTAATATTTACTCGAGATAGCCCAGCTTTTTATTGAAAGTCAATTTCGTAGAAAATGAGGAGTGTGAAGAAAGAGTGGGTTTGGGTCGAAAGCCATAGTTTTTGATCCAGTTTCTCAAAAAAATTCGCATATGGCTCTTATTTTATTTTTATTTATATTTTTTGACAGCAGTTGCTTCAGTTTTGCTGTTGGGACCGTATAGGATTATTACCTGAAGTGATCCAAGATGGGAATGAGTTTTTGTAACTTAGTCTTTTTCTTCTTTGGTAGGTGCTCAGTTCCTTCAGGAGAAGACATGGCGATGGTGAATTCACAGAGGTCCTTGGGAGGATGTCTCGAGGAATAGAGTTGCACTCCAACGACGAATGTTAGGTAGAACTGTTATTTCTTTAATTATGCAATGACGTTAATCGTACAATCTTGTACAAGTTTAAAGACATAAGATATACTCTTTTGAAAATCATGGATCTTTCCCAAGATAACAACGAGTGAACTCAAGTTGCCAGGATTTCATATTCTGATATCCTGGCGATTTTTCATATATTTTCAAGCGGGAATACTGTCTTGTCGAAAATGATGATTTGAGTTCTGCCTTTCTCTCCTTTGGTCTTTCTTTTTACATCCACGTGTCCCTTTTGACACATGTTCTTCAAATCTTTTCACCCTCGTGTCCCGCCTTCTGGACGCCTGCTGCTCCTATAACCAAAATTCAGCATATCTGACCAGATTTTGGCAGATTTTTTGGTCTACTAAAAAACCCCGAAGAAAGTCAGGGCATGAAGAAAGTGAGGGCATAAAGGAGTGTTCAAATATTATGGTATCATAATATTTGAACACTCCTTTATGCCCTAATGAAGACATCATTATTGGGGGCAGTGGAGTCTGGAAGAGATGATAAATGTTGTAATTATGACAAAATGCTAGTTCTGTTTCCCTCATCCACTAATTTTTGTTTTTTTAGAGTTATTTGTGTTTGACCCTCCAGCCACTTTTCCCTGTCGATTTGAATGGCGCGCCGTTCGGATGACAGTCCGTTGTCTGAAGCGCTTTAGCGAGGCGACCTTGAATAGTTTGCCGCTGCGCATTATGGGTAACTTGGCGTGTCCTGTTCTGTTTTCGGCTTCGTTTTCGTTTTGATGCAGTTCTGGATCAGAAGCTGCCACCGTAAATTTCGTCGCTCGTTTCGATTATGGAGACTGGCGAGCTCTCGCCAAAAGTTGCCTCAGACATTCACGACTGCTAAGTAGACGAAGAGACGCAACAATGGGCCTGACCGAGCTGTTCTTGATAACTTCGCTGTTCGGTAAGTGCCATCGTCGGCCCAGGTGGGCGGGGATTTCGGGGGAAAAATTACATCCTTTCCCGGAACGATGATATTATTAAACTGTTTCGCTCGCACTTGCACGAAGAGTCGCTGACGAACTTGACGGCAGCCTGTAAAACTTGGTTAACAACTTGCGACGACGAAGATGGGCCTGACATGGTCGTTGTCCATGGACGAGCTAATTGCAGGGTGTGTCAAAAGTTGTGAGAGTGCGTTTGGTGATTTCAGACGAGACCATTTGGGAGCGTGCATAAATTGCGTCACCACATTTTCTCATTTTTTACCACCCTCCATCTCCCCCCCCCCCCCCTCCTTGTAACACAGTGCAACCAACAGTCCTACCCCTACCCCCCGTCCCCCCCTTTGCCACTAAAAAATTGGCAGGTGCATGTTTTAACAACTTTATTCATAATTTTGCCATGTGGGATGCAGCCATGCATTGAC
The DNA here is from genome assembly GCA_034695085.1 of Cylindroiulus punctatus. NCBI lineage: Eukaryota > Metazoa > Arthropoda > Diplopoda > Julida > Julidae > Cylindroiulus > Cylindroiulus punctatus. The sequence continues at coordinate 7,108 of JAQFYZ010000564.1, read as the reverse complement.
ATCAGTAATCACTAGAGCCATATTTGCATCTGCATTTGATGGAACCTGATAATTCTAAAGAATTAATTACGAGTTAGTTGATACAAAATTTTACTGGTAATGTGCCTACTTTGCCTAATAATCTGATACTGAATGTTTCCTGATTACAGTAAACACCAAGCACATCCCCACTCCCCACTTGTAACCATGCACATGTAACCAATGATCAAACCCCTACCCCCTCCTTAGCTGATGATGTAATTTATGTACCCTCCCTTTACGATGATACAGCCCGAAGGGAACCTGATTTACATGCAGCGACAATCGGGCTTGAGCTGGGGTGGTATAGCGCAATCTCTCACAATTCTCCCTTGGTGACTTTGCTGAACCGAGCTACGGCAAAGCTTCAGCAGTTTGACTTTCGGTCGGAGTTTATCAAGGGTGAAACTAATCCTGCCGACTATCCATCAAGACATCCTTTGAAGAGTGTTCAGCCCGTTACCGACTTGGGAGAGGAAGTGGAAGAATTCATTAATGCGATAAAGTCCAAGAAGTCGCATGTAGATGTCAAACCAATGACACCCTGAAGTGCCATCATTTTGCTAACCCCGCTTTCCCTAAGATTGGTGTGGGCCACTTATAGAGTGATAACGAGTGCTTTTTCTTCTCCCCAGGGTCTGCCGCGCTGTTGCTGGACCGACCCAGCCTGGACGGGACCTGCTCCTCGTGGCGCGAGTGGAAGACGCAGTTCCTCAGCGGGCTGACGTGTGCCGTGAATGTGCGCTGCACGGGAATCAGGTGCTCGGGAAAGACTGTGGTAAGTTTGGAATTTTTTTGGCAAAGGGCTGTCTTACAAATATTTCTTGCGATATAAAAAAATTTATCTCTCGTTTCCAAGGACCGCGAACTGCGCTCGGAGTGGCTACTCCACCACTGCGCCAACCCGATGGTCGTCGAGCTGCGGCTCGGAACCTCCTGGAACCGCACTTTCGCCCACGGGGAGCCGCTGGTGCTGCCCCGCGGGTTCCCCGGCGGCGACGAGCTGTCCCGTCAGCGTATCTATCTGCGACGGGCGGACGAAGAGACCGTGATGTTCGGACTTTCGCCGCTGGAAGGACCCGGGACGTCCTCGCCCATCAAGGTCAGGCGGTGCAAGAGCAAGCAGAGGAGAGAGACCCGCTGGTATCGGGATGCGCCGCCGCAAGAAACTGGTACGGTATTCGATGGAAAGTTGGGATCTGAAAGTCCGATGCGGCGATTCTTACAGTCACTCGCTGTTTCCTACACAGGCGGGCAGCGATGTGATTTGGGCGTGCTGGGTCAATGCAGCGAACACCAGATGTGTGACCAGGTGCGCAACTCCGAGCCACCCCACGGGGTCTGCATCTGCCTGCCGGACTACCACTGGGACAAGGACCTCGTCTGCGCCCCCATCGTGCCTTCTACGGGTGAGGATCGCTTTTCTTCCTTCTCGCTTTTGCCTTGATGCGGGGAAGGGCCTTTTTCGACTATTTTATGTAAAATCTAGGTTTGACACACATTTTCGTTCGCAGAAATTTCTAGAAAAATGTAGATCGCGAATAATTAATTTGGGCGGTAATTGTATGAAATGTTCGGAAATCCCCCGACTTACATGTACTTAAAAATTTTCCGTCTAGCTTTCTCAGGTTTCCCATATTCTGTGGAAAACCCTGTTAAAGCTGTCATAAAATGACAAGGTGAGATAAATCTGTAAAACAAGGTCTCTAAGCACCGTCTGCTAAAATCCGTGAAAGCTGTCTGGAAAAGTCATTATAAACTCCGCGAAAAATAATTTGCTTCGCATAATTTACTGCAGCCTAAAGAAATGTTTTTTTTTTTTTTTTGCACTATCCGCAGATGCTGCTGCGAAGAACGGGACCGGAAACCAGCCATCGTCAACATCGACGTGTAAGCATTTTGTTTGGTTAAAAAGAATATCATGTTTTTTCTGAAATGTTACCCTTAGAAATATAGGAATATCAAGTCTGCTTTATGTGAGGGAGCTCATACTTAGGGGCTGTTGTGGTTTCCATGGGGGGGTCCCATATCGTTGTGAAATATTTACTGGGACTGGCATTAGAAGGATTTTAGCGGAGTTGAGAACCAATGCTATCAATGTGTACTTGAAATCCGCGAAGACTAGCGGTCTTTACTTGTCTTCTATTATTTAATTTTTACCCTTCTTGCGGTCCTTTCTCCCCAGCCCTGGTGACTGCCGTGCAGATCGTGGTGCCCTTGGTGCTCATTGCCGCAATCGCGGCGCTCGCCGTCCTGGCCTACAAACATCGCTGGGTGCCGAGGCTGCGGGCGAGGCTGCGCCGGCCCGTGTCGCACGTCTACGAGGAGATGATCATCGACGGGGACGAGGAGTCGAGCAGCATCAACTCGATGAACACCGACCCGGTCGTGTAACGGGAGCGTCGCGTCCCTTTCCTTGGAAGTGGAGAATCTCAAATCTTCAGGTAAACACGACTCGAGCCAATAAATGGCGTATTTTTTAAATTTGGGACAGTATGTTTTGACGCGTACACAGCCGATCAGAACTGAAAGTGCGATCAAATCGGTACGCGACAGTTAAGATGAGCTTTTATTTTTCCTGTATTGCGTGTCATCCTTGCGCAGGGGCCATGCTAATCTTCTCTGTATCGTTCCAATTTTAGTATATGTACTGCCGAAGCCATATTTTTCCTATATTTCGTCCAATTTGGCAATTGTCGATTTTGTGCGGTGATGTACAAGATTGGGAAAAACTGATGGGATTTGATTTAGGCAAAAAAAAAATTATACGCGATTTCGTTTCCTGTGCAAAGATGGCGCTTGCCGACGGTGCCGCGCTGCCCCATCCACCAGGAGTTCGGAAAGACAAGCTGTTGCTTTTTATGCACATTCCCCAAGGTGGTTTCACGGTCGTAGTGATAATCGTAACCCTGTAGGCAGTTCATTTTGGGAATAACTGGTTGTGCTTTTAATCATGTGCTTTTAATCATTGGCGAATCTCCCCGCAACCGAAGAGCGTGCCTGAAGAGACGCGTGCGGAATCGGGCGTACGTTTTCTACCGTTTTATACATAGCGATGATGATAATATATTTTTCCAACTGTACAGATTCCCTCGACTTGTTATTTTTTTGGTTTTTTCAGTGGGTGCGCGCATATAGTGGAGATTTTGGGGTAACGACTTTTTTTTTTGAACTTGCTCGTTGCTGGCAGGGGCTTGGGATCGCCTTACGGTGTACATATTCCTTTCTCCAGAATAATATTTCTCTAGCGTAGTTATTCTTCTCAAAATAGCGAACTTATACGGCATAAAATATATTCGCACTTTTCCTGCACCGCCACTTTTGATATACGGTATCCGCAAACCATGCATGAGCATATTTTTAATACGACGTTCACGGCGGTTGGTGCGGATAAAATCCTCAGTTTTATGGGTTGTGATATGTTTTAAATGGATACGCGCTAACGAATTGTTGTACTTTAGGTTGTGACTATTTGATAGTTTTTAGCGATTATGACGCCACTATTTTTACGCTGTGTACATTTATTTCGAATATGGCGACGACTTCAATCGAGTTTATTGTCCTCGGCCGGTTTTCCGTTGTGCGCTGCGTTTGGGTTTAAGGTGAAATAAACCGAAACATTCAATCGGGTTTTGTCATTGTTTGAAATGCGGCTTTGTATTGGCCGTATTCTCAGGGTAGCTCCGTAACGCGATGACTAATTTCAAAAGGATCTATGTCCAGGAACGTGTTTGTGATTCATGCAGTATTGTGCACTTAGATCTCTTTGGAATTGGTCTCCAATAACTGGCCGCTCAATGTAACCGCTCATGCTTTTTTATAATTTGTTGGTAACTCTTCGGAATAAGCCAACAATGGCGGCCACGCTTTCTTTTCTATGGAGCCTGTTACGGATACTTTTAGATTAGATTAGGTTAGGCTAGGTTAGGTAAGGTTAGGTCAGGTTAGGTCAGAACTGGCCCCCTGGACACCCTTTTGATCTAACCTAATCTAAAAGTATCCGTAACAAGCTCCGTAGAAAAAAAGCGTGGCCGCCATTGTTGGCTTATTCCGAAGAGTTACCAATTTGTGTACCAAAAGTATGTTCGTGAGTGAGTTGCATTTATACGATATATTGCACTTGCAGGGTTCATACGCACCTGGAAAGTCAGGGAAGAGCAAAATGGTCAGGGAAAGTCAGGGAAAAGTTTTTTCAACAAAATAAAATTGAAAAATAAATTCCATCCCTAAAAATACCCAAAAAATAATTTTTTACATGTTTATTAATTATTTTGAGATTTCTGCTGACCATTTCCAAAAGAAGTTGATATTACTAAACATTATATTTTTCTCATGAGCAGGTTTAAAAAAAATTTCTGCACGATTTATACATGTAAGTCAGGGAAATTTACTCGTGTTGTCAGGGAATGTCAGGGACATGATTTTGTAAAGTTGAGTATGAACCCTGACTTGGACCCTTTTGAAATTCGTGTTCAATGACTAGTTGCTCAAAATGTGAGTGTATAGTAAAACCAAGAAGTGATGGAACTGAGTCAAACATGTGCCAACCAATAGGGGTCGCTTAGCCTAGTTCCATACAATCAGTGCCACATACTGAATGGAATTTCACCGACTGAATAAACATAGAAGCGTTAATCGACAAGACACATCTCTCTGATTGGTTGATTTCAGTTCCATCACTTCTTGGTTTTACTAGTTTTTTTAATTTTCCGTTTGAATTTAGCGCGATTCCGCATACCCGTGATGCTCCGCGCGCCTGCCCACAATGCCCCGCGCGGCGCTCCCACAATGCACCTCGGGCTGAACAAAATCTAATCGAAATCCTGTTGGTTTCTCATTGAGGTCGGTCGGGAATTCCCGCTGGGATTGACACGGAAAAGCTCGCGTCCCGGGGTTTTCCTCGCGTAAAAGTCTCCCAAATGTCGGTTCCTTTCGCGACGGATAAAATGTTCGTTTGCCCGAGCGTCAATCGCTTAATTACATGAGTTACCGATGTGAAAAGTTCCTCGCTGCTGGATCGCCATCCATTCTCCATTGATATTGTCGTTGGATTTTCTAAACGTAAGTCGATTCGTTTTCACTAAATGCATCCAATAGTCAATATATCGTACACTAAACATCATTCGCCAGCAGTTATCTGCGTTATTTACGCGATAGCCCGATTGTCATTTGCTTGAAAAGGTCAAAGGTAGGCCTATAGCATACTGTAGTTGCGTTCTAAATCCCGCCGGAAGTTGGCCTGCAACGACGCTCTACATGTGCGTTTACACGCAGCCCCTAAAGTACCTTGACCTAAGTATGACATGCGTGTAAACTTGTTTGTGGTGGCTTGATTCGAGGCACCTCAATTCTCACGTGCTAACATGCATCCTTTAAGATACTACTCTAGCTAAGCCATGCATGTAGACCTGTTGTGCTTGGTCTTTGCTTACTCAATTTAGGATTCTGCTTGGGGGGGGGGGGCTTGATTTGAGGCATCTCGTATGTAATGTTTGAGCTAACTAAGTCATGCATGCGGACTTGTCGTACTTGCCTCGAGTTGAGTTTATGATACTCTATTTGGATTCTGCTGTGAGCAGTTTGATTGGAAGTACCTATTTTCGCCCCCGTTTACATACAGCCTCTACTGTACCTTAGCCTAAGTTTGACATGCGTGTAAACCTGTTTGTGGTGGCTTGATTCGAGGCACCTCAATTCTCACGTGTTTACATGCGTTTTTTAAGATACTCTAGCTAAGTAGCATGTAGACCTGTTGTGCTTGGTTTTTCCTTACTCAATTTAGGATTCTGCTGGAGGGCTTGATTTGAGGCATCTCGTATGTAGAGTAATGTTTGAGCTAAGTAAGTCAAGCGTGTAAACCTATCGTGCTTGCCTCGAGTTGGCTTTAGGATGCTTGATTTGGATTGTACAGGGAGTGGTTTGATTAGAGGCACCTCGTTTCACCTACGTTTACACGCCGCCTTTAATATACCTCGAGTTATAAAGTAGGAAGGGTTGGAGTGTTGTCCGAGTGTAGGGTACTGAGTTGATTTGAATCGATAAAATTTTCACATAAAAATTTGGGTTTAATTTTACTTACATTTACATCATTTTTTTAATTTTCCCAGTTAATATTCGTTTTTATTTGTTGTAAAACCAGCAGATCATCCAAAATGGTTGGCTGAATTACGGTAATAAAATCCAACTTACAGACTTGAATTAAAAATTATGAATTGAATTGCGGTAATGCATTCCAGAAATGCATTCCGAGTCAACCCGTGTTTAAAAATAAAATTCAACGAAGTTGATTCATTCAGAGTAAGCAGACGTGTGTTACTAAAAATAGCAACAAACATTCATTAGGAAGTCAAAAGATGATATTTTGCATGCAGCAAACGTTAAAACGAATTCGGAAATCAAAGTTGTTCATAAAAACTGTTTTATTAAACTTTCAAAATTATGAAATTAATAAAAAAAAATTACAAGAAACGTCGTCTCTGGATCATTTTTCCAGCAGAGGAAGACTTCAGGTTCAAAATTTAAAGTTTCCTATTTTTAAAATTAAAGTAAAAAAATCGCAATTTTTCCAAATAAAAATTACGCAGATTTGGGCGTCGGCTAACTCTATTTCTAGTTACTAATGTGCACTTATTACCGTAACTATTTTACGTTAAATTTCTATAAATACATCTCCCAATACCTGTGACGTCACCAGAATTCCCAGGTCTGACGGAATCGAAAAACCCTGAAAAATGTTATCGATTTATTAAATTAAACTCACGCTTCAATTGTTTCATTTAATTAATTAAAAAAACCAGCAGGAAGGAAATTAACCCTTTCAGCCCTGGCAAAAAAATAAGAAAGCCTACACATTTTTGAATAGATTTTTATTATCAGCATATCAAAAGATACTCTCATGCAAAGTTATAAAAATATCTGATAATAATTAAAAACCTATTTAACGTGGTTCCGAATGAGACCACTAGAATATATCAGAATATAATGCAAAATTTGCAATTCTTTTATTTATACCTTACTAGCAGACCTACCCATCCTTCGGATGGGTGAGGTCCTCTAGACTCGGCCCGGTTTCATTTAAAATTGCTGCAGC
>JAQFYZ010000563.1:0-38908 GCA_034695085.1 Cylindroiulus punctatus | reverse complement strand
GCATACCTTGGATGGTTACGAACAATTACCGCGGCATTCTTTATGCCGCGAACCAAGGGCCTCAGGCGCCCTTGACAGGCATTTTAAATGCACAGTCGCTTCTGCAACATATGAGCATTTATGTATTTTCATTGTCTTGATTCGGGAGCTTGTTGTGTGATCGTTTCCATTGTTGACACTCATTAGACCTCGCCTAATATTTGAGTGCAGTAATGAAGACCTGTGCAACGTACCGTGAGAGGGCAGTGGTGAGGAGAAAGACGCAAGTCAGTCGAGAAATAAGTGCATCTTCAAGCTGCTCGAGTGAGTCTTAATACGGTTATCGGATTATGAAGCAAGAACAAGTTGAAACAACTATGAGACGCCCATCTGGGGAACGAGTGCCTGTAATTTTAGGTCTCGTGGCACGGTAATGTATGCTGAGAAACTTCTGAAAAAACTGGATTTTTTCATGGGAAATTTGTATGCTTTGTGGAGGACTGGTAATCGATTCGCAGTCCAGACAGCTCGGTGGGCTGTGAGGCTAACAAGTTCAATAAATGGCGTTTTATAAAAGGGCCACTTAATGGACGCTGGCCATTATTCCACGTGCGCTCGAAGAAGAGTTGATTCCGGAACATTATTCATCGTTACATTTACATGCTATTCTAAAAGGTTTTCCATTTGAGCCCAGGTCATCTGTCACAGTTTTTGTGCTGACGCTGCCAAAGCCGGAGTGTTTTTCCTCATTTTGCCTGTTCTGCACAAAGAGCGGACGATCAGTGGATTTTGTTGTCTTCGATGCTTTGATGCTAGACTGATGTGTTCCATGGAAGCGCCTCTGGTGACAAAGATTTTTTTTTTCTGAGATGCTGAAAGAGTCTGAATGATTTTTAGGGCAGAAGAAAGACGCTCATATTTTCCCTACGTTTGTCCATGGCGAAGGCTGGCAACTTTCATCTGACAGAGCAGTGCTTCGGATTACCAGTCTGGATAGAAAACTGGCTGCACACTGGGGAAAGCTGATTGTAAACTTAAGCACTGCCGGGTAGTGAACTTATGTTTTGTAATGTCTGCTAACCATTCGAATTGAAAATCATTTTTATTAAACATTGCGCAAAAATGTTGGATTTGGTCACATGAAAGCACATTTTGAAAAGAAATATGCTGGTGACATTTATGCAAAACTGTGTCAATTGATGGATTTTAATCCGTGGTATGATAACACTGCCTTGATGACATCATCATTTGATCAGCTCTCTCCCCTCCTCACTTCTGCCATCATGCCATCAGGCATGTGATGTGCCGGACCCTAAAGTTGAAAGTCCCCTGGATGGGATGCAGCAAACGACTTTCCGAACACACTGACAGTTTTGTGACCAGTATCAGTCTTTCATTTCCATAATTGGTGAGGGTTGTCACCATTTTCAACTGCCTTGACGTGGGGGTAGTTTTCATAAGTTTTTCTCCATTGCCAATTGTTTTCTTGGTGTGCTGTTCTGATTGAGACAACTCGAAACATATGCAAGTTGTCATGCTTTAGCTGCAGGCTGTTGATACCCTGCAGTCGTGAAGATTTGGTATTTATTTTGAAGAAAATTTCTGGAAGTAAAGTGAATTTTGGGGCGATGTCTGCCAACCATGGCAACCATTGGTGAATAAGACATTTCATGTTTTTTTCTCGTACCATCAGCCGTTACAGCTTTACTTAAAAGATTGATTTTTTAAGTGCTGGTGCCGTTTCTTAATTGGTTAATTTCGCTGAACTCGGAGAGGATGCTCCCACGTCAGGGTCGTCACTCACGCTTAGTGATATTAAGCCCGAAAGAGCCCTGATGGAAATTCATTTGACGCTAAAAAATCTGCCTTTTCGAAGGCGCCATCATCGCTAATAATTTGCTGCGAGGGAGGGACTGCCAGTCACAATTTGCAAAACTTAACAGATCAACGTAATGTTGCAAAAATACGTATTTTAAATCGTGGCACTAACCTTCCATAAGGTGCGTTTCTGCTTCAATGCTTAGCCTGCTCAAAGATCTGGAGGAGCATGCGGGCCTCGTCTTTAATAGTTAATTTTTCTCATTTCTGCCAATGACATCTTGAAAATTGGGGTGGAAGACATGTCGGTTGAAGGTTTGATTAAGTTCTGAAGATGCAAAAAGGCAAGTTCGGTACTGTTGTGTTCATCCTGGTTTTCAGAAGAAACAGTTGCAAGCATTTTAGTCATACTAAGATATGTTGTGGTTGAACAAGACCTGACAACGTTGCAAAGAACGATGACAACATTACCAGGGACTTGGGCAGAATGCCTTGCCACACTGTAAGGGAAAAATGATTGTATGATGTTGGTCACTATTAGGTATTGAGTGCTTGGGTGTAAACATACATGTAGTAGTAGTTGTCTCTGATGGTAGTTGTGTTGAGTCAGGATACCAGAGTACTTTAGGTTTAAATGTCTGGTATAGACATGCACATTATTGTATTGGATATGCTGGAGGTTGGAGTACAATTAAGGAGTAAGCAGTCCTTACAATCATTAGTGCACATAAACATGTTGTGAAAATCCAAGGTATTGTTCTTCTGCACAATTGTAGGGTTTTTGAGGTAGTTGGTTTGGGTTACACAGTGGTGTTATTATGCCATCTGAGTTTCTACCGTGCTTTAACCAAGTAGACGAAGTGCTGGGATAGCTTCCTTATGTGATGTTATGTGATGTTTGGATGCATTTATGAGTGAAGAATTAGCTGAGTTGGTCAGAATATTACTTGGAACTTTAAGGTAAAGCTCAAAGCTAGTTGGGCTATTATCCGTTAACTCGCCACAAATCCTTTTGGAATTATTGACATATTCGTCTTACTCTGTCGAGCATGAATTTACCCAGTGGCAGCAGTTGTTGATTTATCAACCCACTACTGAGGACTCGAGGAATCCAATGCAGAAATGTAAATTGAACGTATTGCGATAGGATGCTTATAATCTTGTTTCGATCCCGCACCATTGGCTTTTCAAGAGAACATTTGGAAGATTTTTCCTCAGGGGCGATATGTAATCTCGAAGGGCTGAGTGATGGCTCAAGACAGCGGGAAGATGGGGCTTTTTTACTGCATGCATGCTAAATAACGGCACCATCTTGCAAAAATGCAATCGTTTCAGTAGTGTCCCAATGGCAAGCACATGGCTTCCCTGGGAAAGTGCGAGGTAATTGAATTTCTGGATGGTATAGTATAGTGCCTAATGTGGCGCTGCAGGGAAGCCCGTTTCTGATTTCCTAGCCAAGCTTCTGGGACGTCGAATTTAATTTCGCCCCTTTTGGAGAAGGGGATGCCGCACAGGGGCGGAAATGAGATTGATATATCGTGGATACCAGGAAATCCATCTTTGGTCTCCCTGAGGCATTTATGGATTCTGGAGGCCGACTTGGGCTCTAATTAAGCCCTGTCCGGAAATATGGTGGAGCTATTTGAGATGATGCTACTTAATTGACATTATTGCTGCTCTGGTCAGTATTTTGGGTAGTGGAGTTAAAACTGCATTAAGGACCACCAACAGCAACATAAATCTGCAGCATTAAACATTGAGGTCCAAGCCATAATTAATGTGGCATGCAAGACCGACTAACCCTAACTGAAACCTTTTTTGCAAACCGAGCAAGGTGGCCTAGTGGTGATTTGGTGACTAGTGGCCTAGTGGTGAGTGGTGACTATCTTGATTTGGGAGATCAAGATTCAAACCCCGGGTTGGCTATCCTGATTGTGGTTTTCGTGGTTTACCAGAATTAATACATGCTAATGCTGGGATAGTTCCCGTAACATCGGCCACGACCGTCCCCAAAATCCTCCCAGATAAAATATATTGTAAATGTTATGTTAAGTTTATGCAAAAATGTATAATAAAACTGGCCATGATGAATTGATGCCTCCAATAGTCGAGGCTCTCAGTGACCACCTTTTGGCACCACCAAATGAATTGATTATATTATAATCTGTTCAACTAAAGAATGTAACTGGGGAAATCAAAAGGACCAATACAATGTAAGCTCTAGTTTGCAATTACTCTTTCCAGTCAAATGACAAGTTTGCCATGATGAGGGTGTGGCTAATGCTGTGCTAGCTGGAAGACCTAATCCATAAGCTGAATCTCTCTGATTGGTCATGGCTCAATGTCATTCACTTGAACATACTATAGTGACCTCCTTGCTGTATTGTCCATTGGATAGTGTGGGCCCTGTTGGGCATCCAGGAAGCGACATGGCTCATTTTTAAACTAGTTACGTTAAGTGGTCAAAGCGGCTGATGGGAGATTTATACTAGCGTTAAGGCTAAGTAGTAACGAAGCAGTCTGATTAGCAATCCATTAGCTCTGGATGTGCATACTGCATGTGTTTTCTCCAGGCGCCAAATATAAATGCATTCAACATGAAAATATATGGCAGTTAACAGGTTTTTTCTCACTTTATATGGATTTCTGACGCTTGGAAACAAATCAGGTTAACCTTACCTGCTTTCTGTGCTTTCTCGTGGTTGGAATTCATGGTTAATGGTATTTAAAATCCAATCTTGGTTAGATGTCACTTTGATGTTTGTGCATCGCTCGTGCCAAATGCAGGTTACACTGGGGTACTGTTTCATCATATAGCAATACTTGCTTCTGTTCAGGGTTTTCCATGATTAAATTTCAACCTCGGATGGGTTGCTTTTGAAGTTCGTTTATGGCTAATGGCAAAATGAGTGCTCGTTAAATACAGATACGAACAACCCTTTCAAGCCCGATAATTCCATTTGGAAACACCCATTCAGTGTCATTTTGCCTATTGATACGGTCTTGATGCTGTTTTTTTTAAACAAAATTAAAGGGCTTTTTTGCGCCATCTTTTTCATCAGTTTGCACCAGAGGACGCTCATGTATATTGACATAAATATGCTGTATCTGGTTTTAACTGACCCAGATAAAACATCCCTAAGGTTGGTGCTACAGGGTGATCGAAAAGTCACACAACTCATTGGGGTGCTACAAATAATATTGAAAATGAGCGCCATCTACTGCTTCACACATGTGCACACTTCTGATCATGTTCGCGAACACGTCCCGTAGCGTTTAATGTTTGATTTATTAGAAAGTGCGTTTCAGGGGTGAGCGTATGCAAAGCGTTCGCTTGTGGTTGCGTAACTCAAACTTGGTACCACAATGAAAATTCATTCCTCCTGTTCTATTTTACTCAAATATCAATGATCACCACCGCAACAAAGCACAAAATAACATAAGCGTGACTTTTCCATGGGTTGGGTGACTGTTCGATCGCCCTGTACTGTTCCGTGTGCTTTGCAAAATGTCATCACCAGGTGACCTACTCCAGGACAAAACTTTATAGTCCAAAAAAAACGTGTGCCCATGGTTGCTGACATTTTGGGCGCCTTACGAATACGGGTTATTAAACTGTGACTGATTTAAAAAGCTATTTCCGGCTTCAACCTGTAATGGTGCATTCACACTTGTAATTTTTGCCCAAGTTCGGAGATAATTTTTTTTTCTTATGGAGGTTATTGCCCAACATGTGCCCAAGGTTTACCTACATAAAATGGAAAAAACTTCTTCCGTACGTGGGCAAAAATTACAAGTGTGAATGCACCATAAGGGTATGGCTTAGTCATGCATAGCTTCATCTTTGTGACGGTCATATGACCACTGACAGGATTAACCAGGTATACCTGTAGAACACAGATACAAGTAAGATAAGATCGAAGGTTAGTATCGACCTCGATAAGGAACACTTAGCACTTGCTTTAATGACGCCATATTGATTTTTCTCGAGCATGCCATTGTCGTAGCCGTGGTCACCACCGCATTCTCAACCTGGAGCGCCATAATGCTGATTCCGCCTTGGTTGATCGACTCTTCTGCACCAATGGGTTCGGATCTGTGCCTGATGCAGGACGAAAAAGTAGAGGGTTGTGATCCCAGTTGCACCGATGGCAATTGGCGCAGCTCGTATACGGCTAGCGAACAGCGCGTTTACGTTATTAAATTCATAGGCTGCAATGGCTTTACGTCTGCCCAGGGACCCATTACGAAATCTCCAAAAGTGCCTTTATGGCGAAGCAGGAGGAGGAGGGCATAAAAAACGAATGCAATGTCTTCTCTCTGTTGCTTGGCAGCTTAAGGTTGCACTTCTTAGTCTGTCTTTTAGCTCAATCGCAAGGTGGTTGGAGACCTAGATTGCTATCCTGAGTTTGGTCTTCATAGTGCACTTTAGCTGTACCGAGTCGAAGCACTGCTTGCCAGACTCTGACCAAACACTACGTTGACATGCACACCTAATGTGTAATTTGGCCTGTTGCATTCTGGGATGCGAGAACCGTATGCCGATCATATCAAAGCCTTCAATTTTGCATGTAGCTAACAGGATTGGACTGCAGTTTTACAAGCCCAACATTGATCACGGTCGCCCTTCAGGGCGTAAACTGTATTATTAAGTACATGTACATACTTATTGGCAATACGTTTTGATTTTAGGTCTCTCGACTCGCAAGAGCTAACAAAGACATTTTACTGTACTAGCAAGCCCAAGAGATGGTAGAAATGTGGAGCTGTTGAAATGTTGGAGGACAAACAACAGTGAATACCAAAATGACGGAGAATGTTTTGAATTGAGCCTAATGAAAATGTGGCTAAGTACACAAAGCCGGTTATCAGTCAGTGCGCGAGTACGTGGGCATGTGGTCCCAGGAGTGAGGCACTTATCAAATTAAGGTATCAATTATTGATGTGGTTGAGGGCGCTCCACTTTAAAGGACTGACATTGTGCTGCGTTCTCAAAGACCCATCTTTTGAATTAATTCCGAAATGTTGCGAGCAAGCTCCCCACACAATTGCATAAGAATTTTTGCATAATTTATGCGGAGCTGCTCTGGTCCCACGTGCATTTGATCGAAGTTAAGCATCTTTGAGTTATCCAAAATTTCCAAAATCTTCTACGAAAAACTTTCATGCCGAAAAAGATGCAAACCAATTTGTGCGGAAGACTGACATACTCGTAATGCTGTTAAATTTGAGGGAATGTCACCATCATGAACCTATGCTCTGCCTGGAAATCGCAGGAAATTTGAATTGGAATCGGAAGTGTCACTGGCCTATTGTTATTTTTTCATTATAATTCTGAAAAATTACCACAAGAATGGCTGGCCTACCGGTAATCATCAATTCCACTTCTCACAATAAGGACTGGACCCCCAGTCCTGGAAAAGTCAGGGAAGTTTGAAAAGCCCAAACGAGTTAGGGAAGGTCGATTTATTTTAAAAAAAAGTCGGGGAAATTAACAACTCTCTTGACACAGAAGTCAAGAAATGACACAGTCCAGCAATTGGATGCCACCGTCTCAGTGGATTCATTCAGGGTATTCCCCATTTTCATCGTTTACGAATCTGTCAAACAACGGCCACTACTTACTGAAATTTGTGTTCACCTCATGTTTATAAACAATGGCAATAAATATATCATTTTTTTACATCGGCATATGCCACATCGTTGCATTTTAAATGTCAGGGAAAAACATTTTAAACCTAGAAAAATCAGGAAAGTTGATCAAATGAATTTCTGGGGGAACCCTGTCTTGGTACAGGGCCACTAAATAAGGGCCCTCTAAATATTATCCCCAAAATTCCCACTCTGATCGACAGAGGTCTGCTCTTTTTTTCTGCTGATTGTAATACGACTAACCTGACAAATAAAAATTTAGATGATTTTGATGTCTAGGTAATTTATTTTTATTTTTATTAACTCAAGCTATCAATTGAAGCAAGCAATTCTGAATTGAGATCAATAATGAAATTGTAAACTTGCAAAATGTGATCTAAATTTGAAGTTCTTTTTTACAGCTGTGCTCTATTGCTGGATACTTACTAAAATGCGCGTTCACCTCATGTTTACAAACATAGGACAATGAATATATCAATTTTTACATTGGCATATGCCCCATTTTTGCATTTTAATGTCAGGGACATTTTTTTTTGTAATCCTTGGAAAGCCAGAGAAGTTGAAAATTGAATTTTTGGGTATACAGGTCCTCTAAATAAGGGTATCGTGTCACCAAAATTCCCACTCTGCTCACCAGAGGTCTGCTCAGTTCGAACAGAAATGCTTCTGAAAGCCATTTCCCAACCGAAGCAAGCTTATGGGCTGATGAACAAGATTTGTGAGGCCCTGCCAGGAGGAATTACACTCGAATTCCTTCGCGCTGTATTATCGTCTAATTAATTAAACGGGGGTCGCTTGATGCAAACGAGAGCGATAAGCGGCGGAGCTTAGAAGCCCTTTAATCGTGCGTTTAATTGCCAACACTGCTGGGCAGTTTCAGTTCAAATGTTTTCAAAGCCCATGTATTGATTTAATCGCTAATGGTCCGCACTTTATGGCCGCGCGCAATGCAGCGATGACATTCCAATGCCAAGGGCTTCAGCGAAGCAAGATGAAAATTGTATTATAGGTGGTGCATTATTACCGAATCCAATGTAAAAAAATAAGGCACGATTGAAGCACGTGTACTTGGAATGAGGGTTTAAAAGGGACACGATTCAATTCAACTCTGTTGGCCTACTCAGCAAAAATGTCCCACGTGATGCGATAAAATCCATTCATCCAATTGATTTGGCAGTAACCACCTCTGTTGGGTGGTCGCCAACAACGTTGCTAAATTCAATTTCTATTGGCTTATGGACGTACATGGTACCTGGGTTAAAGGTGTACGAAAATTAGGTCTGTAATTGAAGCTAAGTCAAAAGGACATGATCTTCAAGCATGATTCCCCAAGACTTGACTGCAAATGCCAGGGAAGTTGAAATGGCCTGGTAAGGTCAGGGAAGAATGATTTATTTAAAAAAGTCAGGGACATTTTAAAAGTGTTGACACAGGAGTGAAGATAAGTGACACTATTAAAAGAAGCTGAAGAGCGAAAACGGAAACTTGAAATGAATTGAAGCAAGCAATTATGTTTAAGAAAATAATGAAATTGTAAATATGAAATAACTGATTTAATTTTCAAGTTTTTATTCAAATTTGTGTTCACCTCATGTTTATAAATGAAATGACAATTTTTACATTGGCATATGTCATATTTTCGCGTTTTTATGGTTTTCTTTCAACCTGGAAAAGTCAGGGAAGTTGAAAATTGAATTCTGGGGGAACTCTGTCATGACTTTTGTCAATTTTCTCCATAGGGAATTCTCAAGGATGTTAGCAAGGCCTTTGATAGTCCTTTCAAACTTCCGTGATAATTCCAGTTCTTCCAGGGTTTTTTAATTGTCAGGGAATAAAAGAATACTCTGCAGTGAAATTCAGCAAAGCAATGTACCGTTTTGATAGTTATTGAGCTAGTATACGAGCAATTCTCAAGCAATTTGTTCACCCTTTGATGTTTTTTGGTGCATGTGAATGTAAAGTTGCCCTTCGGAATGAGCTTCAGACAGCTTTAAAATCTGTTAAAAGAAATAGAGGACGTGCCATAATGTCATCAACTTGGGATTGTTCTCAACCAAATGCAGTGATCATTATTTTCTAGTGTTATCCCTGTATTTAAGGTAAAATGAGAATTTGGGTTAAAATTCTTCAATTTTTCTCAAGTTCAAATTTTGTTGGGTGTTAATAGTTGTGACAAGTTTGAGAGGGTGTCTGCAAACCATCATTTTGTGATCTCACTTGAATAGCCCCATAATCTGACTGTTGAATATAATTGAAAAAAAAAGTATCGATTTTTTTTAAAGTCATGGAATTAACACGTGACCTACATGTACCATATTTAGTTGACACCCTGACCGTTTTGGTAGTTTATCACATTAGGGAACCTTTTCATCCCGTTCGTACTGTGCCCTTTATAGCTGCAGCAAACGAGTTAGGCAGATGGCAGCTCTGGTTTCCGGTGTGCAGCGCTGCTTGATGGTGAAGGCATTGACCACTGTTCATGTCCTATGACACTAATAAGGGCTTTTATGGCCTGATTTATGTCCTGTAAGCGGATAATCACATTGCCCAACGATGGCTGCTCATGTATCGATGCAATTAACTCCATTATCGGAGCTGCGATGCCATGTCGGGTAGATGGGAACCTAGGCCAAATGAGCCCCATGACCACGTGACTCGGTGCTGATATTTGATGAAGTCCAGCTTTTCTGTTGCCAATTGCCATCCACCAGATGCCAAAACCACATAAACCGTAATGCGCACTATTATAGCATATCCTTATCGTATTATCTAGGACTATGACTGGTAAGGGTTCTCCCACAGCTGGAAAACCTGGAAAAGTCAGGGCAGTTGGAAAGACCTCATGGGGAAATCAGATAAAAGTCAGGGAAGATTGATTTAATTTAAAAAGTCAGGGAAATTTAACAAATCTCTTGATACAGAACTCAAACACTCAAGATGAAAACACTTAAAATCCACTGTAATTCATCACAGAAATCAGGAAAATAACATTTTATAGTCATTCACTGTCGACCATATTGCATACGCACATGGTATTAATTGAAGCAAGTTTCCTCATGGTTATAAATAATGAATAATAAGCGTGTCTTAATATACTATTAAACTTAACTACTATTTATGATAGTATTATACTACTGTTAACACTGTTTATTTGCACGAGTGTCTTAAGACAAGCACGCTTAATGGCTGCATGTCAATGGCAGTTTTCAGAAGAAAGAAGTTTCCTTGATAATGATGCATTTCATAAGAAAGTCGATATTTTTCATAACTCAAGTCATTTTTAACGGTGCGCAAGTACCCTTCCTTCTCCAATGGCCCCAACCAGAAGTAATGTCCCAAGTGCTTGCCGGCTGGGACAATAAATCTTGAAAGTGGATAAAGGCTTCCTTAATATTGCAATATGGTTCCTCGGCGTGTTCAGGGAGCTGTCTGACAGGTCCTTACTGCAAACGTTCTGGAATGATGGCATTTCAGTTTATCGCTTCTATGGGAATATGCATAAGGTCCTTTGTTATGTCAGTTTACCTGACAGGCATAAACAAATTATAGTCTTTTTCTTCTTACTTGGCAGCCGTTTGGCTACAAATATGTGAAATTTGAAAAGACCTTTTTTCCTGGAAATGGAGCTTGTATTGAATAACCAAATTGCATCTTCAATGAGTCAAAAACAATATGTTAATGTTAAAACACATTAACGACGACGCTTGTAGTGCTTCTTAAATGCTTTAATTTCCACGAAAAGGATAGTTGCCATGCAAATTAGCTTAGCTTTGCTTTGCTTGCTTAGCTAAGGCTTTCCAGACACAGTGTTCTTCTCTTTACAGCGTTTTAAAGTTGCATTTGTACTTTTTTAAATCATTTCGGCTGAAATCTTGCCTCGTGCTTGTAGATAAAAGGCAAAATCAATGCTTGGCGCTTTGGAACATAAATAAATAAGGTTTACGTTCTTTTTCTTTTCTAAACAATGACATTATGGATGATGTCTTGTTGTGCTAGAAGGTTTTGATTCTTTCTCAGAAAATATTGGAAAATAAAGCAGCTGTTTCAGCTGGAAGGTAGATAAAAGTATCTGTAGGGAAATTGAAAAAAAATCTTTTTTGAACTTGTAGTAAAACAACCTCAGCTTTCAAAATGTGTTGCTGAATTATTTGAATCATTACCTTGTGATTATTTTATCAACGTGCACATGTGAACACTTTTCGAAATGTTTTTATATAAAATTTCCTTTTGAAAAGTACACGTGCTGCATACGTGTATTTATAGTTTGGCTTCAAGATACTGTAATGGTCGATCGCACCTAAGGTATGCACATGCAAAATTTCAGGGTTTTAACTTGTCAGCCAAGCGTGTATAAGATGCCGTGCATCAAGTCCTAGTCATTCAGGAAATTCCCATATTCACTGTTTACGTAATCTGTCAAACAACAACCAGATCTCAAAAATACCTTCTCTGACAAGAATTTGGAAACCTTTGCTTTTTATTTCTGCTGATTATAAGTCTAACAAAGGAAAATTTAGATGATTTTTATGTCTTTTTTATTTTTATCAACTCAAGCTATCCATTGAAGCAAGCTATTCTGTGGAAGTAATCAATAATGACATTGTAAATTTAAAAAAAAATAACGTAAATTTGCTTTTTTTTATTAAAATGTCTGCTCTATTGCTCCTTATTGAAATCTGTGGGCCTCTCATGTATAAATATCATGTTTATAAACAATGAGCAATAAATGTAGAATTTTTTACATTAAAATTGCGAAAATATGACATAACCTAACGGTCGGAAAATTTGCTTAAAACCTGGTAAAGTCAGGGAAGTTGAAAAGTGAATTTTTTGGGTTGCCTGTTAAAGTAGAGGTTCATGTACATGTAATGGAATGCCCCAAACATATACTGCAGTGTGATTGAACGTGGTTTAATATAAAAGTCAGGTCTTTGTGCAGTGATGCCACAATCCTCACCCCCCTAAAATGGCCAGAAATAACAAGAAAGAAAATTGCTGCTCGGAGCGGATAAAAGCCCTATTTGGGCAGGTATAATTCAGGTGCCTGGACTCCTAAGTGGGTTCAAACAATTTGTGGCCCAAAGCTGGGTACCGACTGCTGGGTCTTGCTGGTTTCGCAATCCTATTATTCCAACCTGCTTCTTGGGCTAATGGCGCATGCCTCCTGCCCGCCAGTGTTTATTTTATCAATCAGCTTGACTTTATCGGTAATGGGGTTGTATATAAATTACGTTTGTTCGTTTCCAATTGGCTTTTTTTGCCCCTGGCACGTTTATTGAAGTCTTGCCGCGTGCCCTTCCGAATCAATAACGAAGCAATCATCCGGCCTCGATTTGTTGTTTTATGGCCAGAAACGCCCCATTTCCGGTCTGCCTTCATCAGAGCCAGCTCGTGGCACCTATGTCAACTATTAATTGGGCAGTTTAGATGGGTTTCTTCTGGTAGGGATGCTTGGTTGGGTGTTTTAGAACTGATGGGTTACATCGTGTCGTCTACTTGACTGGAAATGTTGGAATTCTTCAAACAAGGTTTCCCCTGACCTGGAAAAGTCAGGGAAGATTGGTTACTGGTTCATTTTAGAAGGTCAGGGAAATTTAACAAATCTTTTGACATAGAAGTCAAGAGACTCAAGCTATGAATTGAAGCAAGGAATTCCGTGGAAAAAATCAATTATTGAAATTGTAAATTTAAAAAAAAAACATCTAAATTTGGAGTTTGTTTATTATAATGTGTGCTGTATTGCTGGTTCTTATCGTAATTTGTGTTCACCTCATGTTTATAAACAACGAACAATATATATGGCATTTTCTACTTTGGCATATGTCAAATTTGCGGATTTGTAATGCTCAGGGAAATTTATTAACACCTGGGAAGTCAGGGAAGTCGAAAATTGCATTTCTTGGGGAACCCTAGGCTGTTCAAAAGACATCAAGAATTTGAATTGGAACATGGTGTTTTCCAGTATCAACATATTGTGTTTTGACAGCTTCTTATGTCAAATCTGCAAAGTTGCGGTGCTGATAATCTATTTTTTTTTTCTTCTGTAAAATATCTTCCTTATCGAGATTTCGGACAAACGTAATGGAATATACTAAAATTTATTATTTCCTTTGGTTTTTCAGAATTTTGCTTGTAACGTTGCCTTATTGTTAATGTGATTAACTGTTAGAATTGAGGGCTGAAATTCATTGTGAAACTTTGGTCAGTTGTTTTGTTTATAAAAATTAGAAAAAAAATATGGGTAGAATCCTTTCTTATATTATTATAAATTTCAGTAATCATTGTTTTGCATGAAAATGTGTGCTTTAACTTGTCATTTAATATTCACGTTTTCAAAATATTTCGTCAATGGTGTTTCGTCGTTTTCAAAATGATTTCTGAGCTAAATCCATTATTCGTGATTTTTTTCTGAAATGCTTGCCTACGGCAATAAAGGCTACTAATTGATCACCATTAGGTCTTCTATGGTAATCCTGCTTAAGTAACATACTCCGAAATACATACAGGGTTGCCACTGACCTGCAAATGAAAGATAATCAGGCAAATTGAAGTGAAGTCGGGCAAAGTCAGACGAAATTGAGAAAGTGTAAAACAATCAGTTACGATTTTTAGAGGTTTTAGAGCTTCACAGAAGCAGCTATTGTAGAAAAATTTCGGAAACTACAGTGTGAAATATCTTCATTTCAAAATTTATATTTTCTAGTTAAAAATGCTCAAATGCAATAAACTTTTTGTTTTTTAATCTTTTGTATTAAGTGTAGTTGTTTTTAGAACACCGAGTTACAAAAGTTTAGTTTTTTAGGTCAGGCAAAGTCAGGGAATTACATTGGTTCCATCAGGCAAAGTCAGCCAGAATTTGTGATTATTTTGTTAAAAGTCAGGCAAGACAGTTTTGAAAAATCGGTTGTAGTAACACAGTTATCTTGGAGCTGTGCAGTTTTAAATGAACCTGGAGATTAAGATGCATGCGGTTTGATTATCATTAGGAGAACATCTCTGACCAGTGAAGATTAGGAATGCACATAGCGTGCTGCTGAAGTAACAGGATGACGTTTTCTTAAAAACTTCCTTCGTAATATCCGGTTCTTTGCCATGGAGGTGACGGCCTGATGTATCGTAGCACATCGCAATGCTGCGCACTCCATCAGCCAGCCTCGATTTGCAATGATCGATGGCCGCCATTAATTGTTCCGCTCATTAGCGTTTTTTGCTCTTCTATCATTTAGCGACAAGCTGGCTGCTGCAGAGACACCTCTCCAGTTCTGAAAAAGAGCATCCGATCGGCTTAGCACTGTTATTTATAGGCGAAACGTGATGGCGTAGCCCATGCCGTGGACATGGTGACAAGCTGTTGTCCTCCAAGAGTGCTTTTCCACAGAGCTCCACCATGGAACCGATGGGTTGACTGGTGTATTGTTTCGTAATTGCATCGGACTTCTTTTCCACCAGATGCCACGCCGATG
Source organism: Cylindroiulus punctatus (assembly GCA_034695085.1). Classification (NCBI taxonomy): domain Eukaryota; kingdom Metazoa; phylum Arthropoda; class Diplopoda; order Julida; family Julidae; genus Cylindroiulus; species Cylindroiulus punctatus. The sequence continues at coordinate 23,996 of JAQFYZ010000563.1, read as the reverse complement.
AGCTGTTTACCGCAAGACGCCAAACCACACGAAAGCCGATAAGCTGTTTGTGACGCCCTCCATGGAAAGGGCTTGCATGCAATGACAGGCCACGAGAACGGAGATGAGATGGCAAATCCCGAAAGTTCTCTGGTAACCCGCAGGAAGATCCATGGCAATTTCGATGAGGTCACCGGTTGCTGGAACCCATCAGGGGCTTTGAGCTGTTTTTCTGGTGTTTTTTGGGATTTTATGACATTGAGCCAAACTCAACAGTTCGGTGCTCTGATGAAAGCTCATTGCTCGTACTTAGTGGCTTCTTTTCGCGTTATTTCTTGCAGATCTGTTTATAATTGTTTGATAATTGGAGGCTGAGACAATCCTTGGTGAAATATTCTTTATTTTACACTAAACAAGTGACAGGCGCAAGGTACTTACCACTATACGATCACTGCTACCCATGCTAAGAAACCACTTGCTAAGATATTGGACAGTTGGGGTTTGCACCATGATTAGTTATCACTTAAGGAATAGGAGGTTTGCAATCCACCAGTCTATCTTCAGGGTGACCACGGGTCAGGGAAGTCAGGGAAATTTTTCACTGTAAAATCAAAATGCTATACCAGCACTCAGTTTTTCAGCAGCCCCATCCCCAATCCTCTTCCATCCACCCTCATCCTAGCTTAGGAATATACCATATGATGTTTTCAGTGAGAAACAGTGGATTGGTGACAGTCAATGTGATATGATACTCTAAGAATTGAAAAACTTGTGTTCAAAATCTGATTTTAAGACATTTTTCAATGCTTATTTCAAGGAAAAGGAACGCCTTGATCACTTTTGGAGGGCTCTACATGTAGTTGCAGGGTGTAATTGTCCAGACATTCTGTGGAGGTTTTTGAAAAAAAGTTCTAATTTTTAGCTAGACCAATGCATTTGTTGAGTGTGGTTTCTCTATCAACAAAGACTGTCGTGGAATCAGTTAAGTGAATCTCTCATTGCTCAATGGCAAGTTTCATGGTATTCAGGCTATGGGTGGAATTTCTGAGGTTCAGGATATTCCCAAAGCTATGATTCTTAGGGTCCGAAATTCAATGAATTTCATGAAGAATCATTGCAAAAGGAAAAAAGGAGAAACATTCTAAAGGATATGAGGGTGTCAGTAAAAGGCGTCTTACTGAAGAAGTTGAGTTTGCAGCTTAAAAAACTGAAGGTGTTGGCTGAGAATCAAAAAGAGCTTGATGGTTTTGAACCACAACTTGTTATTTTACGATTTATTTTTTTTCCTCCATATGTTGTTATTGGACATTTGTCCAAAAGAGAGCTATGTTGCCTGTGTAACAAGCAGCAGTTATGTTGTGTTTGATAATGCTGTTTTACGTATTCCTTGAAAAGTGCTTGTTAAAATTTGAAAACACCAAACAAAGTGTGCTTTCCTCTAAGCTTTTTACGAATTCTTATTACTAAAAATGTGTATGCATTGACGAGTAAGTTTTGGTCAGGGAAAAGTCAGGGAAATTTGAAATGATAATTTTGTGGCCACCCTGATCTTTCTAAATTCCTGTCTAATACCCATTTTCCATTTCAGTGGCGATTTGAGATTGGTAGCTGCATCCCGATTCATTCTGCAGTGAATGAATAGGAAAGAACCTCAATTTGGCTACCAATCTTTCAGGATTATAGGGAAAGAATTCTTCAATTTTGTTAAGGTCTTCTCATGTTGGATTCCAGAAAGCACTGCTGTTTGTGGGCTCCATCAGCACTTACACTTTGGCTAGCATTCTTTTGAATTTCCATATCCTTGGTAGAGCTTCAAGAACTGAGTTCTTACCAAATTCACACTGAATTAGACTTCTGTCCAGTTGAGGGGATACACGCTGCCAACTGATCCAGCCTTTGATCTCCTTGCCCTGCAACTACAGTGTACAGAACTCTTGGTAGTCGAAAGCAGTGCACGTACCTGGACTGGAAATCCACAGGAAGACTTTCCTGTCCAGCGATGGTGATCCACTATCCACACTTCATTCTATTCACAGCTGAATAGAATTCCTGAAATCAGACTTTGGTAGCCATGGAAGGAACTCCGAGCAGTAAATCCCGGCAATAGGAAAGTTTCCTGACCATCGAAGAAAACTCTTGCAATGCAAACTTCCAAGGTCCTTTTGCAGGAAATGACCATTTTCTTTTTATGCCACGTAAAACGTGGAGCCCATATAAAGTTGCGAAACTCAAATCGATTCAAATTGGCTGCTGGCCACCTAACCATCTCCCCTACTCTTGCGCAGAGGGTTCGAGCCGGGTTGATGGATCCTTGCAGCGGAATCTGCTGCAGGGTTCTATGGCCCCGGACCCTGGCCAATTTTCCACCAAGATATATTGCCGGTTGTTTCGGCTTCCCTCGTAAATCCGAATGACTGGCCGCAGCCCCTCGGCTTCGGAACGGCTACATGCCATAAAAGCCATTTCCAACGGCTAACAGCGAAAAGGCTGCCACCGTGGACCACGTGACAGATTAAGGCCACGGATCGGATCCGCTCGCCCATGTGCTGCCCGATGAGGCCTGGCTGCCAAGATTTAGCGCCACACTCGCCCATAAAGACCAAATCCATGTTCGGAAGTGCCCCAGAGCTTAATGGTGATCGATTCGGTAGATGGAGCCAATTGGCTGCTGGCGGTCCATGGCCTCCAAGTGCCAGTGCAAGAGGTTGGTGCAGGTACATGGTGCCACACTGGTCAGCTGCAATAAGCTCTGGTGTGACACACATGGTATCACCATAATGTGGTGAGATAATGGGGCTTGGGTGAGCTTTCCATGTTAGTGCAATCAGGTGGTAAGCTAAATAATGGCAAGACTTCTTTTTCAATTCTGTTTCTGTCTGTCAGTATTACAGGGTTCCCAGATCTGGAAAACCTGGAAAACTCAGGGAAGTAGGGAGGGTCTGGAAAAGTCATTGAAGATTCATTTATTTCAAAAAGTCAGGGAAATTTAACAAATCTCTTGACACAGAAGTCTTAGAAATGACACAGCCCAACATGAATTGGATACCAAAAAGTCTTAGTGGCTTTATTCATGGAATTTCCCATTTTCACTGTTGACATAACCTGTCAAACAACTGCCAGATCTCAAAAATACCTTCTCTGACGAGAATTTGGAAACCTTTGCTTCTTTCTGCTGGTTGTAAAAAAATTTGTATGATTGTTATGTTTCCGTATTTTTTTTTTAATTCTCAATTAAAGCTATTGATAGCTCAAGCTATCAATTGCTGCGAGCAATTCTGCGGAAGAGATCAATAATGAACCTTAAATTTGAAAAAAAAAAACTATTATAAATTTTAAGTTTTTTATTAAAATGTGATTTCTGTTACTGGTACTTTATTAAAACATGTGTTAACCTGATGTCTATAGTGAATATAGCATTTTTTTACATTGACATATGTATGTCACATTTTCGCATTTTTCAGGGAAATTTGTTTTGAAACCTGGAAATGTCAGGGAATAGTCAGGGAAGTTGAAAATTGTGAATTTCTGGGGGAACCCAGAGTAAGTGAATATTGGTGGTACCGGGTGCATAGTACATCAACGCAAGTTAAGCGGCAATTACCACCGCATTAGTGTGGACATCATCGTACATCAGATTCTGCACACATACCGTACACTGTACAGTAAATCGATCGGTAATGCTGTTGGGGCCGTTTTGCTCCTTTGGTGCAGTTTCAAGCCTTCTTCAAATTTACCTATACTGGTTTTGAATAGTCTCTGGTGTACCTTTATTCTGAATTACTTGTTAAACATCCTACTCGCTTTAGCAATTTGGTGATGGCCGTGGTTATCTGTGGCCTCCTGACCACAGCTGTCATTGATGTTCAACTCTGATGATTGTGCTGGCCAGGGGAGATATTGAAGTTCACATCGGTGATCCTCAGAGCATGTGGCCATTGTTAATGCTATTACTCAATATCTGTGTTTCCAATATATTGTCCATCGCTGGTAACTCCTCCGCCCGAAGACACATTTCTTTATCTTGTTCCTCGTATCATGACAGGATTCTACAGTCCCTGTTTTATGGAATAATCCAGGAGGGCCTATACAGCATTTTTCATGGCGCATATTACTATGAATTTTCCTATAACTGATGTTCTTTCACCACATTTGTTTCGCGTGTCGCAGTTATTTTTATCAGGATGTGATGCTCTGTTCCAAGCAACTGTGCTGGGTGAACAGAGCAGCATGCATGTTTTGAAACACTGCAAATAACTGCTAATGCGTTCCATTCCCATGTTGTCTAGTGCAGGGTCCCCCGAGACCTGGAAAACCTGGAAAAGTCAGGGAAGATTGATTTTTTTTTTTGAAAAAGTCAGGGACATTTAACAAATCTCTTGATACAGAAGGTAAGACACTGACCTCAAGCTATCAATTGAAACAAGCAATTCTGTGGAATTGATCAATAATGAAGTTGTAAATTTGAAAAAAACGAATCTAAATTTGATTTTTTTTTTATTAAAATGCGTGCTCTATTGCTGGTTTCGTATTGAAATTTGTCTTCACCTTATGTGACGAATGAACAGTATATATAGCATTTTTTACGTTGACATATTTTCGCAATTTTAATCGTCAGGGAATTTTCTTTTAAATCTGGAAAAGTCAGGGAAGTTAAACTGAATTTCTGGGTGAACCCTGTACTTGGCTGTCACTTCAAACCCGGTTTTCAACTGGCTCTATAGAACGAACCTGTGAGGTCAGCGTGTTTGGGATGCACATATTTTTGGATTACCAAAAGCAATGTGCTCGTGACGTCATTATGGCGCCATCACCACAGCGCCTATAGCTTTTGTGAAGTGTTCATTTCCCAACTGTAACTGGTTTTGTCCTTTTGACAGCTTAATCCTATCTGGAATGAATAAACGTCAGCGCTTTAGAAGGCTCGGATTTCTCTCCATCGCTGCGAGACGCTAATTAGTCTGGATTAATTACTGTTCCTAATGGAGTGCGATGCTATGAAACGCGATTGATGAATTGAAAGTTTCTAAACTCAACTGATTTATGTCACCATCGGCTTATAGTTTTGCCTCGTCTGCCAGAATCATCGATAGAAAAAGTGATTCAAATGACGTCATTCTTGGAGAGTGCGCCTCGTTATTAATGACAAAGAAGTAAACGTGTGATTAAGTAATGTCCTGAAAAATGATGTCGATACAAGGCAGTTAATGACTATACTACTATGTATGCCCTGCACCTCAACATAAACACTATGAGAAAGTGAGCTTCTCCTAATGGCTCCTAGGATGATACCACGTGTCACATTTTACATCCAGAAGTTCTGTTTTTATGACATCCCAAAAATGGTTATAATGGAATTGTAGATAATGAGAAATTTATTACTCACGCTGAACGTTAGAAATTCGAAAAAATTGTAAATTCGTAAAGGTGATTAATATCATTGCCATTTTGCAATTAAACATTAAATAAACTGGGTAATCAAGTTAAGAAATTAAAGGGACAATCACACATGGGCTAAACACCAAAAAATTCGGTAAATCAGGGTTCCCCCAGATCTGGAAAATCAGGAAATTTACATACAGTCAGGGAATTTAACGAATCCTTTGATACTGAAGTCAAGAAACTCAAGGTATTAATTGGAAGCAAGCAATTTTGTTGAAGAGATCATTGATGAAATTGTAAAAAATTCGGAAAAAATAATCTAAATGGGAATTTTTTTTGAAACCTGGAAATGTCAGGAAAATTGAAAAATGAATTTCTGGGGGACCCTGTCAATGTAAACAATTCTATTTTTTCTCTCCTCAATCATTTAATATGAAATTCCTCTCGCTGCCTGTAAATGTAATTTTAAAATGTAAATGAGCAGTGTCTTATCCGTTGTAGTCATACCTTCGTCTTTATCATCTAGGTAACAATATCTAAACACCAAAAAATCGGTAAATGTAACTTTTTCCCTCAAAAGATTCAAAATGTTGGATTCAACTTAACAGTTAATATTAAAAGCTTAACGGAAGGTTAAGTGGAGATTTTACGTATCGGCTATACGTTATGTCCTACTGCACCGTGATTATACGTTTTCTGTGTTTTGCGTTTAATCTAGCCTATAAACCAACCTAAAAATGTCATTTTATTTAGCTGCCCGTCCGCCAGGCGATCACTGCCAGCCTGCGGGCCGTTAGGAGAAGCCCGCCTTCTCATGGCGTCTATGGCGCGACAGGGTCTAATCCGTAGTAGTCAAAATGTTTGTTTTGACTTCTGCAGTTTTCTCCAAATTGAATTGCGGATACCCGTATCAGTCATTCCGGCGTTTCCTACTCCTGCCCGGAGAAGAAAAACATGGCGTGTCTGCAGGCCCCAGCCCCTCGCATCGATCACACCATTATTGAGTTATAAAAGGCTGGCATGAAATGCGCGAGTAATGATGTTTATACTTGTGCCATCGTGGCACCCGTAATAAGCGGTGGAAGCAATTTCTTCTCGCAATTTGAAAGATCTTTGGCGCTGCTGTTGCTCTTGCACTTTTGAGCCCAAATTACAAGGCCCCATTCAATGGCCCTGGGAGGGATGCTAGGGGGCGCTGTTATGCGGCTAATAACGCCCGCGATTGCTATTTAACATTTTCATGAGTTTTCTCGATGCCAAGCATCAGCAATAACAATGCCATTTGCATACAGAGGAACTCGTGATTTCCTCACGCACCGGAACTTGCCTCGCAACGAGCACTCCGATGGTGAGAGCGCTTTTTATCGTGGTATAAAAGTGTTCTTCAGTGGTAACCAAAGATTAGGTATTGTTAGATGACTGTTGAGCAGTTTGGTCTGTGTCGTGCAAGGTGTATTGCCCTAGACTGGTAGTGTCGTTCACTGCAATGTGTGCCAATCATCTGAGTGCTGCAGGTTAACGAAAAGATTTGCTGTTTTTTTACAGCTTCTCCCTAAACCCAATTGCAAAACATGTACGTGTACCTTTAAAAGATGCGAACCTATACAGAACCTTCACTCAATTCAAATCAATGCATTACTATCATGGGTATGGTGAAATACCGCGTGCAGGGTTGCCACCGACCACCTGCAAAGTCAGGTAAATTGAGCTGAAGTCAGGCAAAGTCATGCATAATTGAGATAGTCTATAACAATCAGCTACAGTTTTTAGAGATTTTGGAGATTTTAAGAAAATTATCGTGTTAGAGATTTGAAGAAGCTGCTATTGTAGGAAAAAAAATTCATCGCAAAAGTTGGATTTTCAAGTTAAAAATGCTCAAATGCAATAAAAGTTTGGCTTTATTTTTATATTTCGTATTAAATGTAGTTGTTTTCAGATCACCGAGTAATGTACGAGTTATAAAGGTTCAATTTTTAGGTCAGGCAATTGTATTGTTTCCATCAGGCAAAGTCAGACAAAATGTGTGATTATTTTGTCGAAAGTAAGGCAAAGTCAATCAAAGTCAGGCAAGACAGTTTTGAAAAATTGGTGGCTACCTTGCTTGTGGCATTGGGTTGTAGTAATCCATTGACCGCCTGAGGGTAGACACCATCATCACTATTATTGCATTTCTTGAAGCTTAAGGCCGTCCTTTGTTCCATTTAGAAGATCATTCCAACCTCTAATGGCATGCATAGGTTGAAGTTCCATAAGAGGATTGGAATGACTGGTTTCACCACCTCAAGCAGTGTTGAAATTGGTTTTAGATGCTAAAGGACTGCAACTTGATAACGACTTTTTGTCTTGTTTAACTTCTACAGAGTCGATGACAATTCCAAAGAAATCAAAAATTGCGCCTACAAACATCAGTATTTGGAAAACACTAATTACCACCAGAATGGAATAAGGCATATAACAGATTTGAAAAATATATAATAAATTATTGCTGTACACAGGACAACGTGTCATTCAATATACATGTATATTTTTCAGGGGCATGAGGAAGGTCTGGTCGTTCGCTAGCTGTACATTTTTTTGTTATTTTTAAAGAACAGGAACAAGTAAGGCACTGTTAAAAATTCTTAGGCTAGCATTGTTCTGAATTGAGTTAGAACTTGAACGGTTCACTGAAGCTTCCTTCACACATGAACGTTTACGTTCGTCGTAAAGTTTTGTACGGAAGCCCATAGGAGTCTCATGTTAAATAAAGTGGAAATTATGTTATTAACATTCATTTCCACTATTTAATGAATAGCATGAAACTCGTATGGGCTTCCGTAAGCAACTTAACGACGTGCTTCAAATCTGGGTGTCTAAAACTTTCCCATAATGACCCATGAGATCTAAAAAACTATTTTAGATTTTAGCAGCCAACGCACTTACCATTAATTATTATAGGTGCATTTTTATTACAAATAATAAACACTTCACTTGCTTATTAAGCTTTCGCGGTACTCAAAATACTCCTTAAGAATTGATTTCTGATTTCATTTATAATGACAGTGGATATTTTATCCAAGTTTCACGCCCCTGAACTCCTTGATGGTGCCTATACAATGCATTGATGAAGAATTATAGATATTTAACGATTATCCCTAAATGGCTTCATAAAAACCCATCCCTATTGCGTCTTTGAGGCAAACTCCGTGTTAGCATTACTAGATGCAAACCCTGGTGTTGTTTTTTGGCGTCTATTAAACCGCGGTTCGGCAACGGTTAATGAACCCATCACCACCCCCATGTGGCCTCGTGGAAAATGTGGCGTACTTAACGAGGCTCCACAGCTCATTGGTGCGATTTTCAGAGGAATATTGGAAATCGTGCCCCTACATGTTCCTACAGGGATTAATGGGAAAACGTTCAACCGCCTACACTGCTGTTCAGAAAAATCGATGGCTAATTGACATATTGCGTTTTGCCAGTGTTTTTATGCGCTTCGAAACAAATAAGTTGGTGGAATGCTAATTAATTTGTGAATATTTTATCTCTAATTGGATTTTCTGTTGTGCTGCAGTTGAGCTGTGCAGGTTGATATTCCAATGCGACTCGGTTATTAACGCAAACAGCATTTGCAGGAGATTTATGATATGGTTTCAAAATCAATATTTAAAGTTGTTGCCACGAGGGACAATATCAACTTTAAATTCTTTGTTGCCCGTTGAATACTAAGGGGCAAACATTATTACACGTTGAGGACTAAGGGACAACATTATTACATTATTACATAACAACATACATGGTGCAGCAAACATTGTTACCCTACATGTATCCAAATTGACAAACTGTTAAATACCACCACCATGTTAAATGAAAAGGTAATAGGAAATTACCCAAGCTTGCGATGCATCAAATCGCAAGAAAACTTACCCAACAAAACTGACCTTTTATTGTGTGAAATTTCACAGATTTCAGCAAAGTTAAAATATCCTAGCCTTTTTAATTTTGTGAAATTCAAAAGGCTGGGGTTAAATGTTGAACCCGAGTAACACCCTGGTGGTATAACTGCACTCCCAGTCAGCCAAGTATACAAAATAAACCACTAAATCTTGTCCTTGTAACTAAGTCATTCTAATTTTATTTTTGTGCAGCACTTTGTCACCCAGTGCAGGACGATCAAAGGTTGGAGGCAGACTAAGCCCTGGATAGCCCTAGGTTAGAAATATCCTGGAATTTTGAAATTAGTTTACTGGACACCATGCAGAATCCACCATATGGCCTCCTGCAGGGTTCCCCCAGACCTGGAAGACCTGGAAAAATCAGGGAAGTTGGAAAGGCTTGGAAAAGGCAGTGAGAAGTCAGGGAAGATTGATTTATTTTAAAAAAAGTCAGGGAAATTTAACAAATTTCTAGACACAGAAGTCAAGAAACTCAATCTATCAATTGAAGCAAGCAATTCTGTTGAAGAGATCAATAATAACAATTTTAAATTTGAACAAAATAATCTAAATTTGAAGCTTTTTATTAAAATGTGATCCATTGCTGGTTCCTTTTGAAATTAGCTTTAACCTAATCAGGGACATTTTTTAACACCTGGAAATGTCAAGGAAAAATCAGGGAAGTTGAAAATTGAATTTCAGGGGGAACCCTGTCCTGGTTCAAAGCCCATCTGCTTGGGCAGAACTGCATCACTGTCCTGCCTGAATTTGGTCATCAGCGCATAAAGGAAATACTGCACAGCAGCCTCTGATCCACAATTGGGAGACAGTTTTGCATGCATATACATGCATCCTCTAAGAGGTGCTGATGGAGGGCACAGCAAGGAATGTTTCTCCAGGCCACCATTCTTCTCACTTTGAGGGAATTCTAAACATGTACCATTTCATTGTTCGCCATGCCCTTTGTAGCGCTTCTTCGGCTGGTGGAATTAGCCGACGCAACGCGAGCATTGAGATTAATGTCTGCGAGAAAGTGTAATTGCATTCCACGTTTTCGAGTTTTTATCCGTCTATGGCGCTATCATTGGATTCTGGTGAAATATATGCTTCTGCGAGACGCGAGATTAGCATCTTCTGGCTTCGCAGCCGAGCATTGCTATAAACTGTAAGTGATGTTTTTCTGAAGGCGTTTTTCTCAACTCGATGCTTGTTTTGGTGACATGGCGCTTGATACATGTACTTCCAAGAACAGCCTGCATCACTTGGATGTGTCCTTTGGAAGGATGTTCTTCATAATCTCTTACAACCAAAGTCTTACCAAATTAAATACTGAAGATAATAGAAGTGGACCCTTGTAGCTGCTGTAAATTTTACAGTGACCTAGCTATCATGAGGTGCCCTCTGCTCTGATGGCAACAATGGAAGGGTGGTGATATTAAATTCAGGTCATGGATTTCATTGGAATGTCATGACATTTTGTTCAAAAGCGTTTGCCTTTGATCATACACTGGGCATTTAGTCTGTTGAAAGTTACAATAGTTGCCTTCTGTAACATTGCTCTGGTTGGTGGAATTACACAGCATTGAGCTCCAGAGTGTTATGTTTCTATAATGCAGTATCTGGTCAATTGTTGCCGGTAAATGATGTGGATCTGTGGCGATGTGATCAAGAATGGAGTTAAGTGAGATGAAGATGAAATTGCTTAATGTCTGTTTGAGTTTACACTCAGTCAATGTCATTGTGGTTCATATGGTTTAATTGAAACCATGAAATATCCTGCATACAGCAGCCGAAACATCATACGAAACATAAGAGATGTTCAGTTATGTCATTGGCCATCTGCCACTAGATGGCGACCCTTTCGATGCACACTCCCAATTACATCCAACAGTAAGAAACATCATAAAAGATGTTCAATTATGTCATTTTCTATAAGCTGTGAGATCTGTTGGGTTAGGTTAGATGTCGCCAATTTTGTCGAAGATTGGGATTTTGATGCCCAAAGAGTGGTAACAGCGGACATGAGCCCTGCGTAACCCGTAGAAACCTACATGTACATCCCATTGATACTTCCTGCTTCCAAGGACTGGACCCGCAGTAATGGCCAACTATTCTATTTCGGAAGTTTCGGAGTTCTATTTTGGAAGTGGGGTCTAGTATTTTTCTGTTTCTTTTCTGATGGCAGCCATTGGGATCAGTTCTCATCGTGCTCCTTCTTCTTGTACATCCCATGCATATATTTCAAGATAGAAAATTATAAATTTGACTGAAACAACAGTGAGTGGAACATTGGGCGTTTGGGACAAAGGTATAATCTTGATCTATGCATTCATTGGCAGGAACATAGATGGGATGTGATGACGCAGGCCAGGTGGCGCTCATATGAAAAATACTTCGGGAGGAACTAATGCTCGTTCGCATTTCGGCATGACGGTGGCATATGGTTCGGGCTGATGGAAATGTTGGCATACATACATGTACAGTTGCTAAAAGCGCCCTTTAATAAGCTGGGGGACGGGAATGCACGTTCTCCTGAGATAGCAGAGACGACATTAGCGCCAAGTGCCCCGCTTCCAAACCAGGAGCGCCGTATCAAATTGTATTAAAAATTCATTTTGATGCGTGGAAATGAAGAATTTCGCTTTGATGTAATAACCAATTACCCCAAGTTGCGCTCCACATTACGAAAATTGCCTTTCAGCTTCCTCTGCCGATTTGGCAAAATGAATTTCACCCCTCCGAATTAGATTCCCTGGTCTGACAGCAATGTTCTCACTTCTGGTCGGGTTCCAGACCACAGGAAATGGAAGAATTGCTGCTTCACCAGGCTTTGTTGCAATGAGCATGTGTAAATCTAGCGAATAGCGATTTAGGGTGAGCCCAATGTTCAATTGCAAAAAAAAAACGAAAATAAATCGATAATTTTTTTTCGTTATTTTTGCACTTTTTTATATGAACGCTCATTTTTGATGCTTGAACACCATGATAAAAAAGTTTACGAAGTAAGCTATCAAACAAAACATGTATTTGCATGATAGCTTGATTAGATCCCAAGAACTTGGGGACGAAGTGCAAACCCCGTATACAGGGCCCATGTTTAAGCATACATGGATTGTACATGTAGATCTCAACTTTTTCATTGTTGTTCTATTAAGCGGGATGCTGATACATGTATATGCAGAAACTCATTGTTATGAATCAATTGACTTGAATTTCCAACAAATATTGTTTAATGAGTGCATGGTAATTGGTGGAAGGAAGACTGAAATATTGGGATTATACACTGCACATGTACATATGGCTTATTTATTCATGGTGACTACCGACCTGGAAAACCTGAAAATCTTAGGGAATTTTATATACAGCCTGGGAAACCGAAAAACCAAGGGGATTTGAATAGGGACCTGATGCATGAACAGAACAAAACATGTTTTACGTTAGTAAAATCCCGATTTAACGATGATGTTAGTCAATAGGATGGTTAGCTATTATCTTGCTGAAAATGAAGTATAAGCTTAATTATGTTATTTTTCAGTCCATAGCCGAGGCATTCATCATTATGGATCAGGGATATTTGAGGTAGCCTGACCTGGAAAATTTGACAGATAGCGTGCTCCATGATGACTATGGATTGGGACATTGATAAAGAAACCTCTGGTATTCATGGGAATGAACGGATAACATCATGTGGAATGAAGCAGGGACTACTGGTTGGTAGATACTTCATGCCCCTGACTTAATTGAAATAACTCTTTAAAATATTGGGCATCATTGGCTTCAGAAACTGCTCTTTAAAAATATACGGAAAGCTGAATCAAACTTCGAAAAAATCATACGGTGCATAACCTTTCCGATTGCTGACATTGTCGAAGTCTCGAAAATATTTTAATCTGGTAATGGCCCTCGTCTGGCACTGCAAACGTCGCTGTGTCAGCCACTTAGTCGAAAAACAAACAGACTGGCTTGCATCCATCGTAATTTATATCATCTGCCTAAAGAATTTTCCAAACTGGTTTCAATCTGCCACGCAGAAGGGCTATGAAAAATCAATAATCGACTGGTAAATGCCATATTGTGTCACACTGAACCCCATGTTTCATCCTGGCAAGAAACTTGATGTCATGCATGCAATTTGCAACATCCTCATCTTTGAAAATGGTCTTGGCTCTTGAAGATTACCTTAAAAATGTGCCAGCACATGCAGTGAACTTTCAATTGCAGCAGTCGAACATGGTCTCAAGGCAACGCCTCAATCATTTTCATTAATGGTGACATGCTTTTTAATTGCCGCCCCTGTTCAATTAATTGGGGGCTGAGGCGAGATTTCCGGTCCCTGGACGCCAGCAATTTAAAATGACATGACGCTTAATTACTCTTGTCCATGTTTTCACTGGGATCGATTACCATTGGTCGACGATGACCACTCCTGGTGAGTGCGTTGCTGGAATCGGTTTCCAATTCCAATAGTGGTGTTGGAATACTGCGCTTTTATTGCTTCCAACACTTTTCAGGGTCGTAATGGCTTCGCCCTCCGAAGCAATCCAGGCTAATGGAAAAAGTGCCAAATTGCATCGAATTTGCTTGCTGGGTTTTTAGAGCCTCTGGTGTCTGGCAGGATTGAAAAAGTAATGGGCTCTGAACTGTGTACTCTGTCAGAATATTCGTGGGTTATACCAGCTTATATCTGCAAAATGTCTTGGCCCCTGCATGCATATGTACAGGCTGTTGAGAAGATGGTGACCCAATGCGTCTTGCATGTGCACAAGATGATGTCTTGCTCAAATTTGAAGATTTTGTAAATGATGGAAACAATTCCAATGCCACAGTTCTGCAATGGAAGGGCTTATTGTTTAGGATTCCCACAGACCTGGAAAACCTGGGAATGTCAGGGAAGTTGGAAAGGCCTGGAAAAATCAGGGGAAAGGTCAGGGAAGATTGCTCTATTTTAAAAAGCCAGGGAAATTTGGTCAAATCTTTTGATCCATAAGTCAGGAAACTCAAGCTATCAATTGAAGGAAGCAATTTTGTTGAAGAGATCAATAGTGAAGTTGTAAATTTGGAAAAACTAATCTAAATTTAAGTTTTTTTTGTTTGTTTTTTATAAAAATGTGTGTTATATTGCTAGTTCCTTATTAAATTTTTTGTTCGCCTCCTGTTTATAGTGAACGATGAACAATAAATATAGCATTTGCACACATTGGCATGTGTAAGTCATATTTTCGCGTATTTTCAGGGAAATTTTTTTGAAACCTGGAAAAGTCAAGAGAAGTTGAAAATTGAATTTCTGGGGAATCCCTGTTGTCGAATGACGAGACTTAGCTCAATTAGCACATGCATTGTTACTTCTGTTGAAGATAGTACATGTGCAGGGATGGACACTAAGAGACTTTGTCATCGTTCGTCCATGGTTCATCCAATATTGTCAGTGTTGAAGACCATCGGGCTTGCATGTCTAGAAACAGACAAGGGTGGGGAGGGTGTAAGAAAGAATAATTCTTAGTAACAATCCTGTCAAAATCTTAATTTTGTACAACTGGAATGGTACCATCGAAGGCTTTTAACATCAGTGTTGCCTTTGACACCATTGTCAAGCAAACATTCCCATAGTTAGGTATATGTACGTAGTGCTAACTGTAGCATTTGTAAAGTCACTTGATACTGTTATTCTGAATTAAAGGAGGGCATAAAGTATTTTACTGGAGATTGTTGCAAGCTTGTACCCAACACCATATACTAATGAAGGAATGTTACCTTCCTCTCGAATTGCTTCGAAAATGTAGTGGAATGTGATTTATTCATTTGTCAGAGAAAATTGCAGGTAGTGAGTTTTGTTGCTAAGTAAAATCAATTCCAAAATCGTTCGTTGAACAAACGCGAGGCACCATAGTTAGGTAAAAGATAGCAAGCAGGATAAGCTCCTTGGAAAGAGTTGGTTTTGTTCAGGAAATACAACATTAATTCCAAGAAACTTAACCTTGAACCATACTGATTATGCACAGATCTACATATGAGCATGTAGTTATTTCACCACCTCATCACCACCTTAAATGTGTTACCTTTCTGCAACTCTATTTTTGGATTGAAAGTGCGTTTCATCTGAAAATCTCTACTGTATGCAAAAGCCATTGTAGGAGATTTATTGGACGATTTCAGCAGACGTTTTACGCAATCCATCCAGAAATTTATGTCGGGTTTTATTTTGACCGGCTTTCAGCCACTGTCCATGAATGGAAATGAATTGCCTGTTATAATCCTCTTTAGAATTGAAGTGGTTGATTGATGTTTTCGGAGAAGCGCGTTTCTGTCGCTTATCATTTGGTTGTCTGAATCCGTAGTCTCCTTTTTCCACATTTGCAAATCTCCTGAAATGAAGTGGACAGCTGTAGTGGATTAATTGTTGTGCAGTGAAATGCCGGACCAACACTTCCGTTTACCGGCATTGCCATTGTGCTGCTGGGAAGAACCTTAATCCATTGCTACATGTAGTTACTTTAGCGTTTTCCTCGTTTGAATACCGTTTTTTTTTCTGTCGACTGGATTTTGGGATGCTATTGATCTGACGAGATGGCCCAATGGTAAGGAAAAGGATTTCACCATCGCTGTTCGCATTTCTGAGCCAGTAAAGCCACCCTTGAAGAGCTCCAAGCCCCGGTAAGCTGCTTACGGGCTCGGGATTTGCATCTCGACCTAGTCGCATTACTATTGATGTGGATTGTGCAGATTCTGAGGATCAAATGGCGTAGAATGGCAGCGATTTTCGAATATGCAAACTTGGGTCATTGTGAAAAATGCTCCATGGATTGCAGGCTCATCGGGACGTCAAGCACGTTGAGGTGCATGGGTTGCATGCAGTTGGCATCCGGAGATCCTTCGGTGCTGGCGGTGTGGTGTGGCTGCACAAATTCTCGCAATATTTGATTTTTCAAGGTCTTGGGGATTTGCATCATCAGGGAATTTCTGGATGGACTCTGGAATCAGAAATGCCTGGTAAGCAGCCCGGTAACAATTGGACATTGTCAACGGTGTCGGCCAGTTTTGAGGTTGACGTTGTACATTTGCTGCTAAATATTGTTGTGTAATGTGATTTGGCTAGTGTAATTAAAAATGTAAGCTACGCTGCAGTATACGCCCGGCTGCTAGCTCATCCCCGGCATACGCTATCAGAAAATGGGCTTCTCCTAGTGGCCCGTAAGCTCGTAGTAATGGCCTAATGACTGAGCAGCTGAAGAAACATCAAAAAATATACAGTATACTACTGTATTACATACATGTATTTCGAATGATACCCAGTAGGCCATATTTTTAGTTTGTTAAACTTGCATCAAAATACATGTACATTGGAACAAATAGGTTACTATGGCATTCAGAGAAAATGCATTGCTATTTCAGAATGCGGTGTCAGTTTTTAATTAAATTCATTTTAGTATGCATTGTGTATATGCTATTGCAAGATTAAGATACATATATTCACGTTATTTGCCAAACTGTACCGGAATATTTTGGTTACCTGGTAGGTTATCATATTCATTTTTTTGAGCTGCTGGATTCAAAGGTTGTACTGATAAAGTGGAAGTGTTGCGAGATGTTGATTTGTGTTAAAAGATGTTGAAATCATGGGGAAAAAGTGCAGTGATTTCAACTGTACATGTGGAGGCTGTGAAGGGTTGGGGTGCGATCAGACATTCATGAAAGGAAATTAGAACAGAAAGTTGGAATGGTGAACTGAATGCCATTGCTGAAATCTTTTCAACGTGTTTTATCAAAGTTGGAAATGAAAACCCCCCTTTATCTATCAGACGAATGTTTCGCTGGGTCGGAGATGTTTTCCGAAATACGGCACTGATGGAAACCGTGAACCGATTTAAGGAATGATATTTTTTTGCTACGTTCCATCTGTTGGCAGTATGCAGTAAAACATTCTTTATCTCATGTCTAGTGCTCGACTGGAGATTTCATCCAATTTTCTAATCTTATTCATGCGAGTTGCACAGGGGGCTGATACGATGCCATTGATGTCTCTTTCTAAGAGTCGGCATAGAGTGGACATGCCGCAGATCTGCTGATGAAAGGAAGCAAGCCCTTGCAGACATCCAGATATGATGAAATGTTGCCTGGTGAGATTTGGACAAAATATTGTTGCTTTTATTCGTGACGGCTCTTGGGCTTGATTCCATATCCTTTGATGCCTTCGTCTTAACTCAAAATGGAGCTCATTCATCGGCTTCTACTTCATCAATAGTCCTTTTGATGTTGCACAAGATAGTCAAAGAAATATATGGAATGGAAGGTATGCACATACTGTTACTGGTCTATGGTCCGATCTTAGGTGCCCTCTTGGCATTGGAGATCCAAAATACCTCAAAACGTTTACTGCATGCCGTATTCAGGTTGTTCACCGGAAGGTATCTTGCTAGGATGTTGAATGGAATTAATCAATTCAGCATAAATTGTTTAGATACCTGGGTTTAATACCATAAAAGGGTTTTGCATTAAAAATGTATGCTTCCGCATTTTGCTATTTAGCTAATTGCGCTCATCTTCTCTGGTAGGGAGCTGAAATAGCGCATTCTCACTGTGGCGTTGATGTATGAACTGGCGTCAAGATGAGTTGGCTCAGTTTACTTTTTTTTCTCTCGAAAAATCGTAAGTAAACTAGCCTTGATGGGATAATGTGGGCTATGCAGACACATTCTAGGATATGCAGATGGGAATATGCGGACAAGCCAATTAAATGACACATTCTCCACATCAGTCTTCAAGATTTTTGTGGTGGTCATTTAAAAATCTTTCGTTTTAATACTCAACCTCTTGTTCATCACAGTGTCACCAGAGCATGCAGTATCCATGCTGACTTGATGGTCAACATTGGCAACCAGGTTCCTTTCATGCTGTTGGATATCCTGTGGAAACCAGAATGGAAATCTGGCTAGCATTCAGTGTCTGATATCCTCTTTACCAAAATATAACGTTTCTGGTAAGCTGTGCTTTGGTTGCACCCGAGCCGCTGAACTTTCTTGATGTCCTGCCAGTGGAATGGCACTCACCTCAGAAATTAATTTCGACACTTCCTACTGGTGAGATGGCATTTCAGAGCACGCTCATTTTTTATTCTGCCCGTGGATGACACGCACCTTCGCAGTCCATTTCCATCGGCTGAAGAGCTTGGTCATGCAAGGCCTGCTCTTGCTTGTTTTTGTCCAGGTTTCTGACTTTTTTGCCATCATTCTAGTTTCTTTCCAGTGTCTGGGGCTCTTGAGCATATTGCACATGGCGGCCAATATGCCGAGGAGACGCTCTTTGGCTTTTAGTGGGTAGCTGTCAGCCGTCATGGAATATGTTTGTTTTTTATTAAACGTCTCGCGTGTGCATGCAGCCGGGCCTTTGGTTCGCTGCGAGTGCCTGTCAGATTTGAAGTGAATTCAATTAGCCAGCAGGCCTTCGAGGGCCGCTCGCGCACCTTGCCATGGCTCTTGTCTGCAGGAAACGGTCCATTGTGCGCAGATGTCTGCAGGGTTTTTTAGATAGTTTCCATGGAGACCATGCGGGGTTGCTGGGCACTCGCATTGTTTACAGGGAAACTGCTCGCAGCTTCACATTGTCTTTTTTCTCTGCTTGGCTGGTGGTCTTGTTGCATGCTTTGTTTTTGAGGGAATGTTGCAGTTTTGCCATTGATTTCCATTGCTGCTCTCCAGCCGACAGAGGTCTCTTATCAGCAACTGCAGAAGTGAGGATTTGCATTTTTGCTGCCGGAGACTCACCGATGCAGGCTGCTTCGGTTGGCCTTATGGTTAACCGGCTTGTCTTTTCAAGACATGTTCCTCGGCGTTGCTCAAGACAGAAAAGTGTAGATAAGGTAAATTAAGTTACTGGTGGTAACTTCTGGCGATTCAGTGGTGATTTAGTCACTGTCTGTTGGTGTGATTCGGAGCGGATCATAGTCACGTTTAGTCATTTGGGACTAGTCTTTGGGAGGCCAGTCTTAAGCTTAAGACTGCTGTAGTTGAAATCATAGGCCACATTAACGTGTTGTTAATTAATTCGTTTTTATTGTAATCACTAACAGCAGAGTGGATAATGACTGGGCAGCAGTTGAATCATCCCATTTATGTTACCCACATGAATCAAACTACAGGAGAGCAGGACTTATCAGTCCTTACCTTACATTCATTGTCCAAACACATTTTGAGCAACAATGTGGTGACTTGTGTAGGTTGAAGCTACAAAGTAGCCAGCTTACCTTAATGTACGAGCCTTGTTGTATCTGGATGAACTTGTAATTTAATGCGGTTATTATTCTCATCTATATACGGGTATATATCCTCACTCGCTGATTCATTGATTGACCCATACCGAGCCCATGGGACAGTGAAATTGTACACGAGTGTACCTAAGGTGCCAAGAAACCCCCCTCTGACAAAAAAAAAATGGTCACATTCCCATTCCTAGGGAACTGACAAGAGCTTATGGATACGACCTCTAGTTTCATTATAAAATTGTTTCGTCGCTTAGAATGAGGTGGTTTTCTTACTTCGGCTAGCTGGCAAATCTGGCAGCCATGATAACTTAATGTCCTTTTCCATGTACAGTCCGAAAAGCGCTGAAGTAACATCAAGCTGTCATTAGTTTTGAGTTGAGGAGGAATTTGGAAATCATTGCCAAGTCGCCAAATGCATTCTTGGTTGTGAAACATTATTTGCAGAAGGCCAAAAGAGTCAGCCGCTGGCAAAGCCTGAAAAGCTGCCATTGAAACGTGGCTTGACTGCCCTTTTGCTGTTTGAATGGCCAGAATAAAGGAATGTTTAAGAAAAAAAATGTTCTATTCTGAAAAAAAATCAATCTTGCGTGCATTGCTGTTGTTGGTGACATCGCAGTTTAGGCTGCTTTGACGCCACAGTGTAGCTGGATGAAATCGAGCGGACAGCGTTGATTTCAGAATGATTTCGTAATCTTCTGTAAGGTTACTGTACTTCTTAAGCTAGCTCAGCCGAAGGCAAGACGTGGTGGGCTTAACTCTTCCGCGATGCTCACTCGCATCCGGGGTACCTCATTAATTCAACTAATTGGGAATTTTATGCTGGCAACTCTTTTTAAGTTTAACGAATGTCGGGGGAGGCTGTCGGGGGCAATCATTATCGTTAGTGTTAACTAAGTTGAGATGCAATGCCCGCGTGGTAATGCCCCGCGAATTAGCCGGGTAAATTAGACAAATTGCTCGCAGATTCCTGGCAGGGAAGCTTTCAAGAAGCAAACTTGCGAAGACTTAGGCAGGCCGCACACCAAACTGGTAATGCCAACTATCGATACTGGCCTGACACAGGAAACAGGAACTGAAATCAAATACGAGTTCAGAATGCAAAAAAGCAGATTATTTTAGCAAATATTTTGCGTTTTAAAAGAAAAAACGTTGTTTTCAACCTTATTTTTCATGCTGGACATGGAAATAAATCTAAATACCATGGGATTAGCAAGGAAACTGGTGATTTTAATCACCATGTGTGTTTTTACAAAAAATGTTATAGACTTGGAGTTTTTTCAGTGTTTCCATCTTTTTTGTTTTTTTTTATTCGTCATTTCTGTTCTGTGACAAAACTTGAACGTTCCCTTATTGTAAAACACGTTGCGGTTTGTTTTTGTAAAGTCAATGAAAGTCATGGAATTTCAAACATCAATGTCTTATTTCTGATTGACCAACCAGCTGGCTCGTTGATCTTAACGGAATTACATCGGTGTCCTTCACTTGGCAGGAAATGTTATTGTTGACTTCATTTGGAAACTGTTTTCCAATACGTACTAAGATGGGCAACATGGTTTTATGACATATATTTCAGCGTTTTTGTCTCCCTATCTGTATTTAATGGGAGGCCAGAATGTGCGTTTTCTATCACAGTTATGTTGCTGGAAATTTATTTTCAAGATGGCGCCGATGTAATTTTTCGTAAGTGTACACATCACTTAGAGTTCTTGATTTTGCGAATAGAACTCCAAGATCTCTATTTCGTCCTCATTCTCGTTTAATCACATTCGTTGATTTAATTTCGCTCCTAACATTTAATATGGCAGGCTGATTGGATATTTAATTCTCTTGTTTTTTCACATGTGTTCGCTTATTCGTATTCAACGGAATCAACTTCCATGCATTTAAATGATGTCATTATCCAGTAATGAGTCTCGATTGCATGCTTGATGCAATTAATTTTCGTCAAACTTTTGCGAAGTTTTGATTTCATGGTTTGGCCTTATTGTGACCTAAAAGATTTTGCGGAAGTTAATATTTATATGGTAGAGAGAAATTAGTTACATATTGGATTACATTGTGGTTTTAATTGAGGGAAATTTGACTCATAAGGAGTGATTTGGAAAGATTATTTAGGTAGGTGCAGTATCTGTCTCATCCATGGCTTTGAATTATAACGTGATTCAGTGCTACAGGTCTGCAAAATTCACCCTCGTTTGTGATGATTTGTAAATTTGGAGGTTCTTAATATTGCTGGAAATTACATAGTTGTGAGAATTTATGAGCTTTGGGAATAATTTCATGTAATATCAGACCCATTCTTAATTTGTATTGATCTTTACGAAGTTGAAATGTGTTTTTTTACCTGGAATTTCACATGAACCAACAGGCAAAAAAACAAAAGTTTCGAAATTTTGATAACGAGCTTGTTAATAAAGGAAAATCTATTTGAAAGTAAGTTTTAGTAGAGTTAATATATACTTGTGCCGAAATTCTCAAATAAAAAATAAATAGCTTTTCTATATTAGCGCCAATAAACTTTTGAATGTGCAGTGTGCTGGCAGTGATTGCCTATGTCAGGGGGCAGCTAAAATTATTTTTACATTAACAAATTTTGGGTTGGGTTAGGTCAGCGAACAAAACCAGCAATATAAAGAAAACCACAAATGATGGAAATTAAGGCAATTTTTAAAAAAAAATCTTACAAGACATGCTAAGCCAGGGTTACCCCAGAACTGAAAAACCTGGAAACATCAGGGGAGTTGGAAAGACCTAGGGAAACTCAAGCTATCAATTGAAGCAAACCATTCTGGGGAAAGATCAATAATGACATTTTTAAATTTGAACAAAGTAATCTAAATTTGAAGCTTTTTTAAAAAAATATGTGCTCCATTGCTGGTTCTCTTTGGAATGAACAGTTAATATAGAATTTGTTACGTTGACAAATGTCACATTTACGCATTTTTAACGGCCAGGGATATTTTTTAAATTCTGGAAAAAGTCATTTTAAAAATCAGGGAAGTTGAAAATTGAATTTCTGTGGCAACCCTGTAAGCTAAGCATATGCTGAGCATAAATTACGACATCTGCGACTGGTATCATTCTTGTATATTACAGGCATGACCTGTACTACATATTTTGTGCTCGTTTGTAGCAGGGCATATTCCGTAGGATTCTGATGTAACTTCTGGTTACTCGGTGAAACTGTACCCCAGCACGCTAAGCGAAAATCAGTGAATTTGGATTGGCGCATTTTTGTACAACCTGCTCAGATTCGTGTAAACGACATTTCTGGCCAAGCCTCAATGAAAAGCAACTGAAGCTTACTTTCATCTCTTTACTGGCTTTCCATAATTTTTTGTACACCCCCAAGAGCTCGGTAAATAACCCGAAACTTGCGGATCTAAAAAGCATCCGCATAAAATTCGATAAATGGAAATTTCTGGTTTGGGGACTACTGTGTGTTCAGCTTCACGCATAATATCTTTCCCGTTCGAAAGCTCATGTTATCACCAGCCTCAAAAATTGATGGCCTGATTTTACATAAAAGTGGATTAATGCCATCCCTGCCAGGGAAGCAGACGGTTCCGTTGCTCACCGATAAAATGTTCCGACTGCGTTCATATCAATCCCTGCCATAAAAGCCGACGTAATGGGCCCGAGCTTAACAATCTATTCGCACATACATGAATTTTAATCAAAACCATTCCTTTATTCTGCATCGCTAATTAGGCGCCCAGACTCTACGTGCCAGCGTTTGCAAGGTGGATCTTCCACTCCTGGCCACCAGGGACTTAGCTAATTGAACTTTCAGGCCAGTGTGTCTGCTAATTAATTAACTCGTCCACTGGTCTGTTATGTAGCTGGCGTTGGGTGGCGCTGCAACGACATGGAAAACTTCGATTTTCTTGGTCTACTTGTTATTGCTCTGGCGAGAACCTCCTATCTTGGGGAAGCAACCTCAGGGTCTTGGGGAGGCCAACTTTTTTTTTGGAGCGGTCTTGATTGCTGTTGATAATAGACAACTTCTGTTAGTGAAAACCGGATTCTGTTGTGTATAGACTGCTTCTATTGGTGGAAGATGACTTTTCTGTTGGTGGAAGAGGACTTTTCTGTTGGTGGAAGATTACTTTTCTGTTGGTGGAAGATGACTTTTCTGTTGGTGGGAGATGACTTTTCTGTTGGTGGAAGATGACTTTTCTGTTGGTGGAAGATGACTTTTCTGTTGGTGGAAGATGACTTTTCTGTTGGTGGAAGATTACTTTTCTGTTGGTGGAAGATTACTTTTCTGTTGGTGGAAGATGACTTTTCTGGTGGTGGAAGATGACTTTTCTGTTGGAGGAAGACGATTTTTGTTGGTAAACGACGAAATTTGATGATGAACGACTTCGGTTGGCATAAAAGCAGACTTATTCAGGGATGTGGCCGATGTGACAAATGTGACAAAATGTGACAATTTGAAACCTGTGTGACAAATGTGACAAAATGTG